>JAGKTI010001950.1:47699-73909 GCA_018397915.1 Birgus latro | reverse complement strand
AGTTTGTTAAATACCCAGCCTCACTCATGGCTTGGGGCTGCTTTACATATTATGGTGTTGGTAGGTTGGTAATTCTACCTGCAAATGAAAAAGTGAACCAGAACAATTATTTGGAGCTCTTATGTGATGTTTTAAGTGACTTTTTTTATAAAACCAAGGCAAGAGTATTTATGCAAGATTCTGCCCCTGCACATGTTGCAGTCAGTGAAACAGTGGCTAACAGACTGTGAGGTTCCCTTTATTCGAGACTGGCCCGGAAACAGCCCAGACATCAATCCCATTGAGAATTTATGGGCGCACATGAAGCGGCAGCTACGTAGTATGGACACATCATCTTTGCCTAAACTTGAAGCTGCAGCTATGGAGCAGTTTTATTCCGTCTGTTCTGCAAAACTACACCATTAGTCTCTCCAGACGCCTTAAGAAGATAATAAAGGTGAAGGGGAATGCCAGTAAATACTAAATTCAATGGTGAGTGTTAATTTATTTGTTTCTCCTTGCTAACCACAAGAATGTTTTCTTTTTTAAAGATGGCGTCAACACTTTCCGATCAGTAGGCGCGCCAAACACAACAATCCAGCTCTGAAATATTCCTTTGATAATGGTGGGCGCACACTTATCCGCGATTACTATCGCATTACAATACCTGGTCACCAAATCAACAAAGACTAAGAAATAATGCCTTCCCCAAGCTTTCAAATCCATGGCTATGGCTTCGTTAAACTTAGACGCCATGGGCAAACTGACTACGGGACGGAGCTTGATTTTCTTAAATCTGCAGCAGACTGTACAAGCATCAGATACAGCCTTGACAGCTTGTTCCAGTTTTGAACTTTTAATTCCGGCATCTGTGATCAGTTTAATTAGTTTTGCTGATGTTGGGTGTCCAAATTGCCTGTGAAGCTTCAAAGCGGTTTTTTCTACATCACCCCCACGAGTTGCCAACATGATTGTTTCACAAAATTCACGATCTAGTCATAAGGAAATTGGAAGTACGTAATGGCCTGAAGATGAGGACTTTAAATCAATGATAGTTCCACAAATTTTGACCTGGTCAGTTCCAAGGTTAATCAACATTTTTGCTTTTTTCATGGAACGTCTACTCAACAGCAAGGGAATATTGCAGTCCACAACATCAGTCACGATGGTAGCACGCATGTTTCCAATGTAGCAGGGCAGAGAAACACGTTTGAGGGAAGAAACTGTGACGCCATCAGCAAAAGTAAACGTTGAGGATGAAGCTTCTTCTCTTACAGCATCAAGTTCATAATCAGTGAGCTCACTTAGACAGCAATTGATCCATTCAACTCCACATACAGTTGTAGAACACCCTGTGTCTAGAAGAGAACATACCTTAGATTCTTCTACTAGAGTCTGTGACTTACCTCTACTAGCGGAATCATCCGCATAGCCCATAAATAACGACAGATGCACTGTTTCAGAATTCTCTTCTCGACTGCCGTCGTTTTTGTATACATCCGGACAGTCACGTACCCAATGAAATCTAGAACCACATACGAAACACCTCGATACCTTTCCGTAAGGCCCAAGTGGGTTCTGCCTCCTGCCGGTGGATGAGCGTTGGGGAATTCTAGCAGATACAGTTGAACATCGGCCACTACCCCGACGTCGATCACGTATTGCACCACCCCGCAACATTTTCCGTCCTCGTCGAGTACCTCTAGAATAAAGCGTTTCGTCACCCTCAACTTCGTCACTCCAAAATACTGGTTCGTCTTTCACCTCCCGGGCGGACACCGATGCCTCGTTCTGCCTGCCAATTTCACCAGCAAAAATACGATTCAGGGCAGATTTCATATTTTCGTATGTCACCTCAGTTATTGCGAACATCACTAGTTGTCGTTCACTGTCTGAAAGTTTGCATGCAGCTAAGAGCATAAAAGCCATCACAGAATTTGGCAGTTCCATGTCCTGCTTGGTAAATTTGAAGTAAACATGCTCAAATTCTGTCACGAACTCACGAATGTTCATATTACTGGCTCTTCTGAAGTTGTATAGCTCATAAAACGCTGCAAACTGTTGACGTCATTTGTCCACGAGAAATAAACCGTCTAATTTTTTCAGCAGGGTCTGAACACCATCCTTCTGCTTCACAACATCTGTTTCAATCTGCGAAGACGCCACCCTTGCTCTTCCAGACAATGACAGGTGAATAGCTAAGGCTTGTTTTTCTGTTGCCAGGTCCGTTAGTTCGCACCAAATGCCAATGTCTTTTTTCCAGCTCTCATATGTAGAATCATTTTCCAGTTTTGGAGGCCACTTGGTCGAAAACGACACCATTCTCGCAACCACGCTCTGCTACCAGTGTAGGAACTAGGCAAACCAAACTCACCGGCCGCCTTCACAACGTGAACTGCCAAGGCTCCCAGTTGCATACCACAGGAACCTTCCGATGACATCATCACTCGTGACTTAGCAGGTGTGTGCATGCACACACACACTAACAGTTAGGTTAGGTTATGACCGGACATGAAATTCACTAGCATTCACCTTTTTCATAATGGTGCACTTAAAACCATGCATGAAAAAATTAAATTAAAAGCAGGAAATTATGATTAACACAATGTTAGGTTAGGTTGTTATAACTGGATATGAAATTCACTGGCATTCACCTTTTTCATAGCTGGTGCACTTAAAACCATGCATGAAAAAATCAAATTAAAAGCAGGAAATTATGATTAACACAATGTTAGGTTAGGTTATGACCGGACATGAAATTCACTGGCATTCACCTTTTTCATTGCTGGTGCACTTAAAACCATGCATGAAAAAATTAAATTGAAAGCAGGAAATTATGATTAACATTTAGAGAAATTTTTTAACACATTTACAGCATGCTGAAAACAGGTTAGACATGAAAATCATTATGGAAATCATCTTGCACACAGTTTATGAAAGAGATTAATGATATGGAAAGAACAAAACAAAGAAAAAGAAGCCGCCGTCCTGATGTATAACTCGCTCCATCATCTCAGACTTTGACACGAAGAAATTGCACCACACACACCTTCGCAAATGACAATCACCAACACTTTCCACAACGATTTTTTTTGCAAAACTGGAATCACATCACTTCACTGCACTGTACATAACAGTAAATTCCTGTGTGGTCTAGTGACGAGTCCTGGAGCCTTGCGAACTTCTCAGCAGCAGCTTTCAGCTCCGTTCCACGTACCAACACAGCAGCAGCACGTTGTTGTCGATACCAAATCAGCGTGGATCGGTCGATGTCTACATACATAGGATTAAACATCACCTTCCTCTCCACGTTTCGTTTGGTCTTCGAAGCGAAATCAGCCGTGTACTGCTGTAGTTTGTCTCGGGACTTCTTGATATCAAACAAGGTGCAGTGAGGGAGATTGAATTCACAACGAATCCGTGATGTCGGCCACCCGGAATCCACCTTCTCCAATACCCTTCCCTCTTCTTCTCCAGAGTCAGAACCACTTTCTTCCTCTACTCAGGAGGCAGGGCCATCATCACACATGATGAAGAAGGTAAAGAGCAGCATCAAGCCCTGCAGGAGGTAGGGTATCACCACAAAAGCAATCACTTCAGCCGCCATTGTTGGAGTAGTTCAAGAGCCAGCAGCAGAGCGGGAAATGCGATGGACAGACAGGCGCCACGCGTGTAAACACAACCGTTCGGCGCGCGCAGGAAATTCAAACTGACGCGGTAAAAAAAAATCGGATTTTTTCCGAATTTTTGGGCATTTTGGGGGGTGGACAGCCCACAATGTCCGAATACTGGGGGGTCCGAATATTGGGCGTCCGAATAATAGGGAGATTACTGTATATACCGTATATATTTATATATATATACAGTAGGTGCGGAAAGTGTTGACACCATCTTAAAAAAAGAAAACATTCTTGTGGTTAGCAAGGAGAAACAAATAAATTAACACTCACCATTGAATTTAGTATTTACTGGCATTCCCCTTCACCTTTATTATCTTCTTAAGGCGTCTCGGGAGACTGATGGCGTAGTTTTGCAGAACAGACGGAATAAAACTGCTTCATAGCTGCAGCCTCAAGTTTAGGCAAAAATGATGTGTCCATACTACTCAGCTGCCGCTTCATATGCACCCATAAATTCTCAATGGGATTGATATCTGGGCTGTGTCCGGGCCAATCTCGAATAAAGGGAACCTCACAGTCTGTTAGCCACTGTTTCACTGACTTTGCAACATGTGCAGGGGCAGAATCTTGCATAAATACTCTTGCCTTGGTTTTATCAAAAGAGTCACTTAAAACATCATATAAGAGCTCCAAATAATTGTTCTGGTTCACTTTTTCATTTGCAGGTAGAATTACCAACCTACCAACACCATAATATGTAAAGCAGCCCCAAGCCATGAGTGAGGCTGGGTATTTAACAAACTTGGAAGTGTACTTAGGATCCAGGGGGTCACTGCCTGGTTTGCGGTACACTCGTGATGAAGGGGTACCAGTGACAGTAAATGTTGACTCATCACTCCAAAGCACAGTTTTCCATTGCTCCTCACTCCAGGCAAGATATTTCTTACAAAAATTTACTCTCTTTTTCTTCTGAAGTGCAGTTAGCAGTGGTTTTTTACAAGCACAAAAACTCCTGTAGCCCAGATCGTCATGCAACAGCTGCTGCACACTTCTGACAGACACATCTGCCAGCAACTGTGGGTTCTTTTCTTTTAAATCCCGTGCTGTTAGCCTTGGATCCTTGCTAACTTGCCTTGAGATCAGCTGACGGGTCCTGAAGGTTGTCTTACGAGGTCTCCCAGGCTTGGGAAGTGGAGTGGGAGGAATGGCCTCCCCACTGTCCTTGAACCGCTTCACCAGTCTCTGCACTGTCCTCAGTCTAACACCATCTGATTTGCAATAAATGGGAGTTTGTGGCCAGCTTTGTATAAAGTAATCACTTCCACACATTTGTCCTTGCTTGTGGTTACTTTAGGCATGATGTGAATGTGGTAGGTAACCAAATAACTGTGTTATTTGAGTCAAAACATGCCCTCGTGGTGCATCACACACAGAGACAATCCTCCTCCTGTGGCTGCCCAAACATTACTGAGCCTGCTCCTGTGGTGCCAAACCTATCAAGCAGGGTTGCCAGCTCCCGCTGAAAAAGCGTCAGCTCATTTCGCATCACAGGGGAGGGTAGTATTGACCCTACTTCACTTAACATGAAGAAGAATGACGTCGGCAAAAAAACATCAATACTTTCCGCGCCTACTGTATATACAGTAAACCCTTCACAAGTCGAACTATATGGGGCTCTACCCTAGTTCGAATGACCAAATTTTCCGTTTTACCGAATTTTTACCCCCCCAAAATTGCCAAGACAATACCTATTACTTGTCCTTTTAACACTAAATTAAAGGAGCATATAGCCTATAAATATATAAGTTATGACAAACAACAGCTTAGTGCATTTAATATACCTTTAACCCCTTCAGTGCTGGGTGTATTTTCATTTTGTTCTTGCTGCCACCAGACAATTTTAGTCAGTGTAGGTTGGATCTGTGGAAGTGCACGCGGTTGGTACAGTCTTCGTTAGCCCCTTCAGTACGTGAGTCCAGTCCTGAGTGCCATAAAACGGTTGAAGGAAGCGTAAATAAAGTAGAAATAGACGTCACGGTACTGAAGTGGTTAATTGGTAGAAAATCATTCACAGAGGCAGTACACACCCGTCAGCAGCGTGTGTTGGAGATGGATTTTCACCCCCAAATTGCAAAAACAATAATTATTACTTGTCTTTTCAACATTAAAGTAAAGGAGCATATACAGTGTATAAATGAATAAAGAAAGACAAAAAAGAAAGAATTCAGTGCATATAATTTGCCTTTCGTTAGAGGTAGCAGATTCGTCGGCAGTTTGTTTTGGAGACGGAGGTGGTGGAGGAGGCTAAGTTCACACTTTAACGTAAATTCTAAACAGTACCCAGTATTTATTTCACTCTACATTAAGAACTAAACTTAAATGTAATCACTATGACAGACTGCAATGTGACACTTGCAGTAATAATAGTACTGAACTTTAATCGTGGTCACTTAACACTAAGTCACACGAACACTTTTTTTTTTTTTTTTTTAGCTTCATTCCTTTACGACTAGAGGTGCCAGTATCACTTCTTTTAAGCTTTCAACCTTCCATGGCAAGGCAGAAGGCAAAAGGAGAGCACTGCTCAGCACTAGATGACAGTAAGAATGGCACAACTAACGTCTCCAAAAGCAAGCAGCAGACTGGTGCCACGTGTCCGCCTGGAGCCATTTGTCCCCCTACCTCCGCATTTCAGCCTACTTACATACGTGGTCTTGGCCTGAGTTCGTCTAACCGAAGATTCCGTCTTCTAAAAGTTCGACTTGTGAAGGGTTTACTGTATATATATATATATATAGGCCAGTCCTGCAGTGGACCTCAACGGCTGATGACAACGACGACAATATATATAGCTAGCACCAACAAATAGGGTGGTACTCCCATGGGGAATGGGAATGCTGGTGATAGGGAGAGCTGGAGGTCCTGTTTCACCAGCTACATAACCATCCCCCTATGCTGACCTTTTCAGCGTGACACTAACATGAACAGCTGATCAGCATACTTTCCCAAACACTTCCTCAAACTATCTCATACCCTACAACACATGCGCTTTACATATCACACAACGTACCTCACTACATCATATAGGTTGATGCCAGCAAGGGCATGTGGCCAGAAAACTTTGCCCCTGCTACCTAGTGGTGGACCTTGTGAGGGTAGGATTGACAACGGCTCTGGCAGGATAGATCATGGGATGGGGTGAGATGGGGCTCGAACCTATGCTAGAGGATACAGGGCATTGTGGTTCCCAGGCTGCCACTTCTGCCCAACAGAGAGGGGCGCGAACCTGGGAGTAATGTCCCAAGAGGCTGCCCTATCAATGGGTGTATCATGGAGGGTCAGTTACACTGTCAAGGCACATTTGGAGGGTGTCCCTGTAGCTGTCCTGGCAGGGTGCTCCAAGGCCACTACCACAGCCACTGGTCAAGGCTGGTGGGCTAGGGGTCGCAGCTCCATTTGCCTTGGCCTGAGACTGTGCAGTGGGGGGGGGAGGGGGGGCCTATGGCATCTTTCTCCTCTTCTTATTTTATTATGACCAAGTTAAAGACTGTAACTCAAAGTAAACATGATGACATTAAATCACCCAGGAGGATTTTAGTGCCATCATAGAAATGTAGGAAGTTTGAGGGGTAGAACGGAAGTGGTTGAGGTAATAAGTAGGAGGTGAGTGGATGTAGGATGTGTGCAAGAAGTCCAGTACAGGGAGGAATCACCCAGATTTTTATTTTATTTTATTTATTTTTTTTTTTTTTTAAGCAAGGAAGAAGCAACCAATGGCCAGGTGCCAGTAAACCATTCCTGCCAAGAAAACAACGAAAACAATACAGAAGAAAGCCAAATTCAAGATACGTTCAATTCGAGATGCCTGGACAAACTGCGTTTCAAAGACTGGAGATCATAGGAAGTAGGAAATACAGACAGAGGAAGACAGTTCCAGAGTTGACCTGTTGCATAAAAGAAGGACTGGGAATAATGGTTAACTATTGCATTAAAGAGCTGGACAGAAAAGGGATGAGTTTTTTGCTAGACGGGTGTTACACGCCTGTCGTAGAGGTGGAAGGATACAAGCAGACAGTTCAGAGGAACAGTGACCGCTCAAGTAGCAAAAGAAAAGAGATAAAGGTGTAACAGTGTGGCGAAGAGACAGGGGTTGAAGGGAGCCAGTAAGAGGAGGAAAGTTGATGAGAGAAAAGCCTTTGACTCCACCCTATTCAAGAGAGCTGTATGTGGGGAGCCTCCCTACACATGAGAGTTGTACTCCACACAGGGGCGAATAAAACTCATGTATAAAGTCAACAACTGTGCAGGGATAAAGAAAGTTCGGAGTCGGCTTAGCACACCTAATCTCTTGGAAGCAGATTTTACAAGAGATCTAATATGTTCTTTCCAATATAAGTCCTGAGCGAATGAAACCCCAAGCATGTTCAAGGATGATGCAGGATTGAGCTGGATATTATTAAACATTAGTGGGTACTCCTGTGGAAGATTTTGTTCGATTGATAGGTGTAAGAACTGTCTTTGATGCATTAAAAACAACAGGATTATTTTTACCCCAGTCAGATATTAGGTGTGCCATAGCCTCATCCCTTGTTTGTTGAAGTAACTGCTGAGATGGACGCTGATGGAACGGAATGGAAAGGTGAAGGGTGAAGTAGCCAGCATATGAGTGGATAGGGTTAGATATACAGCTCAGAAGGACTGATGAATAAAAGGAAGAGAGTTGGTGATAGGACAGAGCCATGAAGAAAACCACTGGTGACAGATCTTGAAAAATGATGACTGTCTGCAACAGCGACTATGGAACGAATGGAAAGG
This sequence comes from Birgus latro, assembly GCA_018397915.1. Lineage (NCBI taxonomy): Eukaryota > Metazoa > Arthropoda > Malacostraca > Decapoda > Coenobitidae > Birgus > Birgus latro. Next base: position 65,495 of record JAGKTI010001950.1, on the reverse strand, counting down.
AAGCTAGAGATGAAAGCACAGATAGAAGGATAGAAACCGAAAGAGGGCAATTTGAAAATTAAAGATTTATGCCAGACTCGATCGAAAGCCTTTGAGATGTCAAGTGCAATGACACCGAAAGGAGGATGACTAGGAGTCTGAAAGGTAGGTGAGAATATCGCCAGTGGAGCATCCCTGATCAAAACCATACTGACGATCAGAAAGAAGGTTGTGATAGGAAGGATGCTTTAAAATTTTTCTGATAAGAATTGACTCGAAAACTTTTCAGACAAAGGATGTTAAAGCGACTGGACGTTAGTTAGAGGGCTGGGAATGGTCACCCTTCTTTGGGACTGGCTGAATGAGAGCAAACTTTCAGCAAGAAGGAAAGGTACATGTTGAAAGATAAAGGCGAAACAATTTAGCTAGGCAGGGTGTAGGCACAGAAGCACAGTTCCTGAGGAAAACAGGAGGGACTCCATCAAGCCCATATGCCTTGCTAGTATTGAGGCCAGTGATGGCAGAAAATACATCAGCTGAAGAAATATTGTCAGCCATGAGGAAGTCAGAGGGGGGAAGTGATGAAGGAACAGCACCGGAATCGTCAAAGGTGGAATTGGAGGAGAAAATCTGGGCGAAGATCTGCTTTATCAGTAGAAGAAATAGCTACAGAGCCATCAGAGTAAAAAAGAGGAGGGAAGGATGATGAGGTAAAGTTGTGAGAAAGGTTTTTGGCAAGGTGCCAGAAGGGGCAAGAAGAATTCAAGTTGAAGAGATGAGAGCATTTGGTTTGGACGAAAATATCTTCAGCAGATCGAAGAACAGACTTAGCACGATTCTGGGCAGAAACATAAAAAAGATGTGATTCAGGGATGGGCTGGCTCTGGTACCTTTCACAGGCCCTCTCCTTGTTGTGGACAGCATTAGAACAAGTGTGATTAAAGCACAGCTTTCTTGCATTAGTCACAAGATATGAGAAGGGAATTTATGCTTCCATGCACAAGAGAATAACCTCCATAATGCGCATGGCACACTCAGATGGCTCCCGGCCATGGAAGTAATAATCATTCTAGGGAAATCAAAGTACAGCCAGAGGGCCTCCAAATCCGCAGCTCCAAAGTACCACAGTCAACGTTTCTTTGGAGGGTGCACAGGACGTACCTGAGTGATAGGACAAGTCAAGGTAATAAGGTTGAGAATGGAGGAGCCCAACGGAGAGGAAAGATTAACAGTATAAGCACAAGGATTATTTGTAAGAAAGGGTCAAGTATGTTGGAGCTCTCTCCAAGGCAGTCAGGGATAGAGGTAGGGTGCTGTGCAAGCTGCACTAGGTCATTAAGGATATAAAAGATGTAGTCTTGTTCACCAGGTGGATCAGTGAAAGGAGAGGAGAGCCAAAGATGGTGGTGAACACTGAAATCTCCTAAAATGGAAATTTCAGAGGAAGGAGAAATGGACAAAATGTGTTCCATTGTAGAGGTAATATAGTCAAAGAATTGTTCATAGTCAGCAGAATTAGGGGATAAATAATCTATCTATCTATTGCCAGACACCTCAATCCCGAAAGGGATGGCCAAAAACAAATTGCCTCCATGTTGCTCTGTCCCCCGCCATTTCACTACCCCACTCCCATCTCACACACCCCTCTCTCATGTACAGTCGGCCACAGGAATAAGTACACACATTTTAGCCGTAAGGTCTGTGTTTAACCTGGTAACATTGGAACTGTGCATCCAGACGCAAAATGAAACTCAGCTCCCCCATCACCCCCTCAATTTCCCTCCAGCCTCCACCTGATCACTCCCACCCTCTCTAGCACATGTTTATAACTTCTGTTCACCCGTTCTAATTTCTTCTTTATCTCCTATATAATAACTCCGACCCTATTCTGCAGTTTTATTGTCTCCATCACATAACATCGTGGAGATGGTGACCAACTTTTTGTTTTGGACTACTGCCATAATTATTAGTTGCTGTTAACGACAGAGGAATTTACCCGGCCAAGGCGTAGCTCTCTTGTAACCAAGGGATTCAACTACCTTCCAGCAAAAGCGCTATCTAACAAAGCCAGTTTACGTAATAGTAATACTACTACTTTACAATTCCAAATGTCTTGGAACTGAGAAACATATTGACTATGACGAAGTGACCTGAATTACTTGTTAACAGCAACTTAATAACTGTCAGTCATATCACGGTTATGCGAGTGTCGGTTTAGCGAAATGTTGCAACAGTGGACTTCTGAATATGCAACGATAATAGTAATGGATGTGACAACATGTTACTCGTGGTGAATGCTGTTAAGGTGGGCCCGCACTTAGTGAACGAAAGAGAACAACCGATAGTGAACGAAGAAAGATTAATGTTTCTTATGTGTATATGTTTGTTCCGCCACAACGGACAACCAATGGATTAAAATATCATGTGCTCGTGCATGTTTTTTTAGTGCCTGGCATCCGTCCACACACTTATCGATGGAAGACCTATTCGCTAGTGCATGTTCGTGTTCGTTCGGTAGGTGTGGACCCCACATTTAGTGAAACATTCAGAATGTGTATAAACTATTAAAAAATTAAATTGTTCCTTCTTTTATATATCTTTCATGATCATACTCGCTTCTCAACTCGCAGAGAGGATTTGAAGCATTAATGGAGGTAATGGTGGAGGTCAAGAGGTGGAGGAGGGGCGGAAGAGAGAATGGCGGAGGAGGGAGGGCAGAGAAAGAGACGGAGGGGGGAGACAGAGGTTGAGCAGGAGAAGTGCAATGAAATAAATTACTACCACAAAAATAACATAGGAACATAAGAACATAAGAAGGCAAGGACTCTGCAATAGGCCTATTGGCCCTCCTGTGGCAGCTCCTGTGTCAGTTGTAACACGAATATGGAACATTCATAGTTTCCCCGAGGCATAAAACCCTTCAGAGAAACTCCTACTCAATATCTTCACACAATGCAAACAACACACACACTGTCCCTAGCCTGCCGGGACTGATAGGGCAATAGAAACATAATGAATAACCATGAACAACATCCATCAGACGCATATCTCTGTTTTCTGTTTCCCCTTCTTTACTTTTCTCCCCACCCCTCTCCCTACTTTTACTAGTAAAGAAAAGAGGATATGAGCAGAGGTAGGAGAGGGAGAGGGACCCATACGATAACTGCAGTCCCATTCGGCAACAATCTTGTAATACCATGGGATATAATATATTACTTGTAATATAAAAATAAGACACTAGCAAAATATTCATAACACATGTGTTTATAACATATATGTATGAGTAAAACATACATTGCAGATCATTTTTTTCATTTAGTCACTTCTGCTCAGGACAGTGTTACCAGATATTTTCACCCACACACGAAATGTAGGTGTATACTTTTTCCTGTGGCCGACTGTGCCTCTCCACTCCATCCCACCATCTCGTACTCGGCCTCCCCCTCACTCTCCCCCCCTCCACCTCACTCAGAGATTGGGAGGCCCTCAGGCAGTACTTCTTTGATTTTCCATGGAATGATTATTGCTTCCATGGCCAGGAGCCATCTGAGTGTGCCTTGCGCATTACAGAGGTTGTTCTCTTGGGCATGGAAGCATACATTCCTTTCTCATATCCTCTGAATAATGCAAGAAAGCCTTGGTTTAATCACGCTTGTTCTAATGCTGTCCGCAACAAGGAGAGGGCCTATAAGAGGTACCGGAGCCAATCACCCCTGAATCACATCTTTTATATATTTCTGCCCGGAATCGTGCTAAGTCTGTTCTTCGCTCTGCTAAAAATAATTTCATCCATGCTAAATGTTCTCAACTCTCCAACTCGAATTCTTCTCGCTCCTACTGGCATCTTGCCAAACACTTTTCTAACAACTTTACCTCATCATCCTTCCCTCCTCTTTTCTACTCTGATGGCCCTGTAGCTATTTCTTCTACTGATAAAGCAGATATCTTTGCTCAGACTTTCTCCTCCAATTCCACCTTAGACGATTCCGGTGCTATTCCTCCATCACTTTCCCCCTCTGACTTCCTCTTGACTGACATTAAAATTTCTTCGGCTGATGTATTTTCTGCCATCACTGGCCTCAATACTAACAAGGCATATGGGCCTGATGGAGTCCCTCCTGTTGTCCTCAAAAACTGTGCTTCTGTGCTTACACCCTGCCTAGGTAAACTCTTTCGCCTTTGTCTATCAACTTGTACCTTTCCATCTTGCTGTAAGTTTGCTCACATTCAGCCAGTCCCAAAGAAGGGTGACCATTCCCAACCGTCTAACTATTGTCCAATTGCTTTAACATCCTGTGTCTCAAAAGTTTTCGAGTCAATTCTTAATAGAAAAATCTTAAAGCATCGTTCCTATCACAACCTTCTTTCTGATCATCAGTATGGGTTCCATCACTCCACTGGCGATCTTCTCACATACCTTTCAGACTCCTGGTCATCCTCCTTTAGGGGCTTTGGCGAAAGCTTTGCCATTGCACGTGACATCTCAAAGGCTTTCGATCGAGTCTGGTATAAATCGTTAATTTCCAAAGTGCCCTCTTACGGTTTCTATCCTTCTATCTGTACCTTCATCTCTAGCTTCATTTCTGGTCGTTCTATAGCTGCTGTTGTAGACGGCCATCGTTCTTTTCCTAGACCTATCAACAGTTGTGTTCCTCAGGGCTCTCTCCTATCACCAACTCTCTTCCTTTTATTCATCAATGACCTTCTAAGCAGTACATCTAACCCTATCCACTCATATGCTGATGATTCCACCCTTCACCTTTCCATTCGGTTTCCGCAACGTCCATCTCAGCAGTTACTTCAACAAAAAAGGGATGAGGCTATGGCACACCTAATGTCTGACTTGGCTCGTATCTCTGATTGGGGAAAAAATAATCTTGTTATTTTCAATGCATCAAAAACTCATTCTTGCACTTATCAACCCGACAAAATCTTCCTCAGGATTACCCACTAATGTTTAATAATGTCCAGTTCTGTCCTGCATCATCCTTGAACATGCTTGGGGTTTCATTCTCTCGGGATTTGTCTTGGAATGAACATATTACATCTCTTGTGAAATCTGCTTCCAAGAGATTAGGTGTGCTAAGCCGATTCTGAACTTTCTTTACCCCTGCACAGTTGTTGACCTTGTACACGGGTTTTATTCACCCGTGTATGGAGTACAACTCTCATGTGTGGGGAGGCTCCCCACATGCAGCTCTTCTCAATAGGGTGGTGTCAAAGGCTTTTCGTCTCATCAACGCTCTTCCTCTTACTGATTCTCTTCAACCTTTGTCTCTTCGCTGCACTGTTGCATCTTTATCTCTCTTCTATCGCTACTTCAACGGTCACTGTTCCTCTGAACTGTCTGCTTGCATCCCTCCACCTCTACGACAGGAACGTAGTACCCGTCAAGCAACAAACTCTCATCCCTATTCTGTCCAACTCTCTAATGCAAGAGTTAACCGTTACTCCCAGTCCTTCATTTATGCAACTGGTCAACTCTGGAACCGTCTTCCTCTGTCTGTATTTCCTACTTCCTACGATCTCCAGTCTTTCAAACGTAGTGTGTCCCTGCATCTCGAAATGAACGGATCTTGAATTTGGCTCTCTTTTGTATTGTTTTTGCTTTTTCTTGGAAGGAACAGTATGCAGGCCTGTGGCCTTTGGTTTCTTCTTCCCTGCATAAAAAAAAGAAAGAAAAGAAAAGAACATACACTCTCCTCGTCGGTCTTTCACTCTCTATCCTCTACACATGACCAAACCACCTTAACCTGTTTCTCCTAACGCTTCCTATCACGTCCACTTTTACATACGGATAATAGCAGTTAAATTCGAATAATGGTTTAATAGAGCCAGGGTCCAGTGTCTGGATAATGAACACGTCTGGATACTGAGCGTGCGGTATATGAGGGACTACTGTATTTATCCGAAAGAACCAATCCGAATGCTGTCACAGTAAAATGGGGTGCCAAATTCCTAGTCATGCACTTCTTCACATAAAATTCACCCAGTCAGCTAGATTTCTAATCAATCTCTTAGCCTCATCAGCTTCCAAACCTCTCTTCCTCACACACTCATCCACCACATGCCTCCACCTTCTTCTTGGTCTAACTCACCTCCTTGGTCTTTTAAATTCGATGAGATATATCATTTTCGCCACTCTACTGTCATCCATTATCTCCAAATAACTATACCATCACAGTACATTCTCTTCAATTGTGGTGTCTATAAACTTCCTCACTCAGCATCTTTCACGTATCATATTATTCCTTATCCTATCCACTCTCTGTACTCCACATACATTCCTCAGCAGTTCCATCTCCACTACTCTTACTCTTGACTTTTCATTTTCATGCCACACCACAGTCACCACACATGTACGGTATGTTAAAGTTGGCACTAACACTCCTTCATGTAAGCCTCATGCAGCTGCAACACTCAAGCCTCTGTTTCTTATCAAGGCCTTCATATCACCAGCTACTTTCATTCCTTGTGCCACTCTACTTTCCACTTCTTTTGCACATTTTCCTCTCTTCTCGATCATTGTACCCAGGTACCTGAACTCTCACCGAGTCTCTCTCCATTCTGTCAAATCACACTGGGAGTCACCTTCTCTCTTAACAATCATCACTTTACTCCTTTCCACATTTACTCTCAAGGCACGATGCTCACAGACATCTACAAAACTCTGCACTTGCCTATTAAGCTCTCGTCCGGTATTTGCAAGTAGCACTGCATCTTTAGCATACACCAAATCTGAGTTGTTCCATCCATCACCATTTATTACCTACACCATCTCTCTCTCTCCATTACTTGTGTCTTTATGTCTCCTATTACCCCATCCATGTTTATACTGTATACTGAACAACCATGGGGACATCACACAATCTTGTTGCACACCCACTCTGATCGTGAACCATTCACTTAGATGCCCATTTACCCATACACATGCCTCACTACCAGCATAAAAAATCTTAATGGTACATGGCTGTTCTATTAATCCATCCATCCATCATCCAATTCTACGCTGCCCCATGAGGAGGGTAGGAACCCGGGGCTAGGCAAGTTGGTCCTTATATTTAAGATGAGAGTGACCAGCCTCACTCATCCCTGAGTGGCATTATGTGGGCAATAAACCTACACAGGCTCAATCCAACTAGAGTGCCTTAATTACCCACTAAACCACCAGGTGCCAAAATTTGGTTATATGGTTACCACCCAGCATGGTAAATGGTTTCCTGGTGTACAGAAAACCATTTGGCCTGTCACTCAGTGTAGAGGCACCCACAGGCAGAAGGAAGAGGAAAGAATGATGGAAAGAAAGACAGAAGAGGGAGTGTAAAGTCACCCGCAGGCAGAACGACGAGGAGAGAATGAAGGAAAGAAAGACAGAAGAGGATGGAAGGAAAGAAGGATGGAGGAGAGGAAAGGGCAGACACCAGAGAGCAGCACTACGAGTGAGAGGATGATAAGCGCCCCCACCTACCAACTGTATATTATCCATCCATCCATCCATCATCCAATCCTATGTCACTCCATAAGGAGCATAGGAACCCGGGGCTAGACAAGTTGGTCCTGGCATTTAAGATGAGAGTGACTGGCCTCATTCATCCCAGAGTGGCATTACGTGAGCAATAAACCACAACCACCCCTTGGATATAAACCTACACAGGTTCAAACTGATTGGAGCACCTTAATTATCCACTAAACCACCAGGTGCCATAATTTGGTTATATGGTTACCACCCAGCATAGTTAATGGTTTCTTGGAGTACAGGAAACCATTTGCCTTGCCAATCAGTGTAGAGTCACCCATAGGAATAAGGAAGACGAAAGAATGAAGGAAAGAATGAAAGAAGAGGGAGTGTAAAGTCACCCATGGGCAGAAGAAAGAGGAAAGAATGAGGGAAAGAAAGACAGAAGAGGAAGGATGGAAGAGAGGAAAGGGCAGACACCCAAAGCAGCACTACATCGAGTGAATGGTGAGTACCCCCACCTACTACAACTGTATATTATACAAGCCTGAATATAACTTACATATTTAATCCAGAGCTCCATAATACGCTGGTCATTTCTGTATTTTTCGTTGCTCTCAGTACTGCTGTGTACTGCGGTGAAACACTTCTCTATCAGTTTCATGAAATTCCCTTCTTTGCCACCTTTGGGGTAGTTCTGTTCCACCCACAAAACATAACGATACCAGACATCCAGTGGGTCATTACCAGAGTATGTTCGCAGCTCTTCCTCAAACTCACTGAAAAGTAAGGGGAAAAATTAAGTGATATATTTAAATGAAAAGAGCAAATTTCTGAACCACTGTACATTATTCACTATTACAAATGAAATAATCATGAGATTAATCTGTACAAAGACTATCAATAAAAAAAGATCTAAAAAGGAGCTACATAATGCAGTGTGGTTCCTTCTTCATTACAGTAGTACTGCCCTATATAGATACAGTGGTATTACAGTATTTTATTAACCCTTTCAGTCCAGGTACATCTGTTTTATTCTATTCGAACTAATGCAAGCAAATTTTACTCAGTTGAGGCAAAATGCTCCGGGGCTGTGGGGTTAAATGCAATGCAGTTTAACTCCCTCACTCCCATAAAATATTTCTCATTTCATTCTTGCTTATTCCTGACAACTGTTTTTCAGTTTAAAGGAGATATCTGGAAGACAAGGAGTTAGGGAAGGATATATCTAACTCTTCAAGTTCATAAAGACTATGCAAGGCTGAATATAATCACCAGGTGGTAGGAAAAAAAAAAAATAGAAATGACATCCATACTTCAACTGAATATTCCACATAAACATGGAATCCAGAGACACACATGAATCCCTGATCATACAAAATTAACATCATTCCAACCCCCCTTTTCCCATATAAGGATGAAGTCAGGCTTGGTCCAAAAAGCGTGGAAAGAGAAAACAAAATAGAGGGTGAGTTAACCCGTACCACGCCAGCAACATAGATCAATGTCCCCCTCTAAAATGCCAGTGATGTATATGTATGTCCTGCAGCACTGAGAAGTCATTGCAAACAACCAAAGCAAAATGGAAGGTGATAATGTAACTCGCTAACTTCAGACATTTTCCTGCTATGCTTACAACACTGATTTAGGAGCACTGGAGGCGAGTGAGTCTTTACAAGCTCACAGCCGCTCTGCTCTCTCAGTAACCATGAAGATTTCAGAAGTCAAGTGGTACCAACTTGAATCGAATCAGCCAACCTTCTGGCTTCGGTGATTACCTTGATTAGTGCTAGTGAATTATATTGATGTCTCAAGCCCATTTAGTCACGAAAAAATCCAAAATCGGTTCACAAGCTCACGACCCTCTGCTCTCTCAGTAAATTTGAAGAATTCAGAAGTAGAGTGGCACCAACCTCACTCAATTCAACCAATTTTTTGGCTTTGGTGATTGCTTTTGTGTGCCAGGGATCTTATATTGATGTATTAACCCCATTAAAAAAAAAAAAAAAAAAGATTCACAAGCTCACAGCTGCTCTGCTCTCTCAGTAACCTTGAGGATTTCAGAGGCAGAGTGGCACCAACCTGACTCGATTTAACCAACTTTCTGGCTTTAGTGATTACTTTTATTAGTGCCAGGGATCTTATATTGATGTCTTACGCCCATTTAGCCAGAAAAAAAAAAAATCCAAAATCTGCCAGCGTCGGGGAGTATCATCCCCCCCCCCAGTGCAGTATGGGTTAATCAACACACTCAGTGAAATGGGTCATACACTTATTTCACAGAAAATTAAAACAGAAAACCACCACTAATATAAATGCAAAAAATCATTATCATCATCCCAATCCTGTTTATTAAATGAGAGATGGGGCATGGTAGGATCCAGAAATGAAGAGAAAGTTGAGAACCACAGATGGATTATTTACAATTAGACAACTCCATAAGTACCTGGCTATGGATAAAAGACTACAGTGTAATCCTGGACCTGGGAAAAACTTTTGAGAGAAGTCCCTATGGAGGCAATAAGATGGGCAATAAGAAAGCTGCATGCTGAGGAATGGACTGTTGGGGTGTTTATGGTGATATAGACAGATGTTAGATGTAGCATTAGTCAGTGGAACTTTCAGCGAAGAGTCCAAGGTTAAGGTCAATACATCAAGGATCAATCCTGAAACCACTGCTGTTCATAATGGTAATGGAAGCATTACCACAAGACTTCAGAGATGGGTCCCCATGGGAACTCTTAAATGCATATGTCCCAATGAAGAAGACAGAGAGTATGGAAAAGTTACTTGAAAAATTCCAAAGGTTGATAAAAGGTATGGTGTCAAAATGTTTTCATGTAATCAGGATGACAGAAGCCATGATCCGTGGATGTAATACTGAACTGGTTATGGATATGAGAAACTGACCATGTGTTATATGTTAGAAGGATGTGGGTAGGAATTACATTTTCTGTACTGGATGCAGACACTAGGTACACAAGATATGTATTGTAGTGAAGTGGGAGGTATCCTGAGTTTGGGACTGAATTTCCAGTGTGGTAAATGCTGGAGAACAGCCAGACCACTTGATCAATAAGATCCCTGGTTAAAGAGATGTCATTGGAGATTGTAGAAAAATTCTTCCACCTTGCTGATGTCATCAGTGGAGGGAGTGGTGCCATGCAAAGCTTCATTGCAACAGTACAGCAGCAACTTGAAAAAGTTCAGAGAACTGGTAAGTATCTGTACAGCTGGGTGCCAGGATATCCTCAGAACTAAGAAAGGTGAGAGTGGAAAGCATTACAAAGAAAGTAAAAAGGAGATGACTGAGATGTATTGGACATGTTGAGAGAATGGATCAAAGGAGTTGGGTGAGAATGTGTTAGAGCATAAAGGTACTGTACCTGGCCAAGGGCAAAGTGGTACACTGAGAAAAACATGTGACTGGGTGCTTGTACTGACCTTATATCTAGAGGTATTAGAGAGCTAGTGCATACATGAGCACCATACAGTGCTATCAAGTGAATCATTCTAACCCCAGCTATGTGAAAAATCCCAGAGATGTAAAATAAAAAATGAAAAGGGGAGCACAGAATTAGGGTGACTACCAGAAAGTGTACTAGGTGAAATGGGCCACACAACCATTAATACATAATCCAAGCCCTCAAACTTTTGGCTCCATCTTGCAAACAAAACTTTCCACACAAATTATACAGTTCTTTTTAGCTGAACTTCACACACCTGTGGGATACTGGTAGTCATTCTGACAACTTCCAAATATAACAAGGGGTACAATACTTGTCATATACCTGTACATCTCCATAAATAATTAATCTATCCTTTTTCAGTAACTTGCCAATTCAATGGCTTCAACTTCCATTACCAGTACCCTATTTTCTCACTAACTCATTTAGCTATTACAATCATCCATCTTGGCTGCCCATACCTTTTCCTATCTTCAAACTCACATATATCCTTTTTCTAAATAACCTATTTGACAGACCATCAAACCACACACTTTCACACTTTTATCAGCAGCTCTCCCTACTCCACATGCATATCAATTACACTACATAAATTTCTAAGTCATAAGAAATAATGAGCATGAAGAAAACTCTTTTAATACAAATAAGTACCAAGCAGACTAACACTAAGCATACATAAACAAGTATGGTGCTCTATTCACTTCACTACACTGTACAGAAAAAACGATAATTACTGTCTGATGGCACTTAGCTTCTGTGCCGAGTTTTCATCAAGAGCCACTGATAGCACAGTGGCCTTTCTTCCCTGCTTCAGTGGCTGAATGTTTTCTTTACTTAATTCCCATTGACTGGATGTGTCTCCACTTATATCCATGGCTCAATACTCCCCTGCAAAAAAGAAAGGAATATAGTATGCAGAGTGAACCAGTCAGATAAAGGGTCTGCACGTGATATCACTCAAGTGTACCATACAAGGAAGACACAGTTGTCTCTATTGTACAGTATTTACAGGACCATGTCTAAGCTCTTGCCACTGCAACTACTGTACCAGTGCTGGGTAAATACTGAGATTTCTTTGGAATTTCAGCACATATAACTCTTGTAGAGGAAAAGATGTCACTGAGAGAATCATTATTGGTAGGAAGGACTATTACCCTATTAATGTACAGCAAGACCTAAGTCAGGCTTCTATAAGTTGGAAACTCCCATAAGTCAGATAAAATTTTGGTTTGTTTATTACCATGGGGGTGGTCAGCAGTTAACTACTGCCTGGATTCATTTGCAGTCTGGCTGCTGACATGAATGCAAGCACATCACTTCTCTCATAAAATAATGTGAAGTACCAGAAACATAAGTGCAGTGTAAGCACAAATGTACTGTAAATGTAAAATCTGTAATAACTGTATAAGCTCAATAATACACGTACAACACCGGCTTTCTGGCACCTTGGTTCCACAGCCTTGCCAGGTGAACCATTTTGCTTGAATAACCAAGGCCACATATGTCACATACTGTATAATAATTCAACAGGAACCACCAGAGGTCATGTATAATAATTTAACGACACTGTGCACCTCTCACCCACTACCCTTCAGTGTAATCACACTCATGTTTTAAGTTCTTTATGGAACAACTGTGCCTGCTGTACTGTCAAGCTACCAGACAAGTCTACCTCATCCAACTATCGGAATTCATTCCATCATCACTTGATCATGTTCAGTTCTCTTACCATCTTTAACAGTTTTTCTAATGTTCATTTGCTTCTTCAAATCACTGTCTGCATAGAACTTCATTTTTTCCCTCTTTTGCCTCCTTATATCATGTCATATGTGTCACATAACTTCTGCACGGGAACACCATAGTTCAATTTTTTCAACAGTACTACTGTGCCTTATCCTGCTTTATTGTTCTTACTTTTAGCAAAATACAATAAAAGCCTTCTGATCCAAATAGCAGGGAACCAAGGGTCTTTCGAACTTTTTCTTTTTCTTTTTTAAACTATTGGAAGGGACCTCAGAAAACAGAAACATGCACATGATCATTAAAGAAACACTTAAAATTATTCAGTTTATTGTTTTACTCACCGGAAATGCATAGAAGTGTAGCTGAATAGTTGCAGGCAGGTAAATCCAAGTCCAAACCAGATAAATCCATAGATAAGCTCAGATAAAGCTGCTTCAAAAAATTCGGAGTACTGGGCTAGATAATCGGATTGTTGGTGGGTGGTTTAAAGAACTTTTACTGTAAAAATGTCTTACTGCATTGAATCCCCCAAATGGCTGTTAATACAGCATTGTAACCAGACAGGCAAGAGAAAATATACAGTACATCAAGGTACGGGTGGCCAGTGCGGTAGGTAACTGGGTAGCTATGTACCGTATCAGTTACTATGGTAACACTGAACTTCGTGGCAACTGGCTTCCACACACAAATAACCCTGAAATGTAATGACATTTTATGCATTCCACACTCATTCACAGTGAGATACCAGCGATGGAAATTAACTTTTTAATTTAACTGTGATATGGTAGCAATTATGAAAGGCTGAACTGGAGATACAGTACTCAAGGGTAAATTTACCTAAAAGAAAAAGAAATCTGATGAGAAGTGTCATATTTGCAAGAACAGAAACTGATGGTTAGGGATAGTTAACTGTGAGAATTTCGTATTCACAGACAAAATACACCGAAACAGTCATGGCTCAAAAAGTTAGTTAGAAGAATTAAGAGAGAAATGGATCGTCTGGTTCATGAACAAGAGTAGCAGAATCGGTGTAAACATCGCTGATCCAGTCCCTCCAGCATTTTCAAGGGTTATTATTCGGGTATTAGGCAAAAAAGTGTGTGTACGCTTGTGGGCCCTGAATCATTTAACATTCATTCCCATTTATGGTGTTACTTGGTTATTGAGCGGTTTCATCACTGCGGTAATTTAGAGGACCAACTAATCATGATCAAGGAACAAACTGGTGTTTATGCTTGACACCACTACTGGCACTTGCATCTTTCTTAGATCCCATAGTTTGGATTAAATGTAAAATGAGATAACAATCTAACAAAATATAGAGTTCACCACTAAGACATGCAGTGTAAGCAATCCTAAGTAATCATACACTACAATCAAAACTATCTGTGGCTGCCCAGTACACTGGCATGGCATGAGTGGGAATTTCATGAGTCCTTTCGTAATTTTGTCTGGATAAAAAAGGGTGCCAGACCATCCAATGTCGTAAAATTGGTGTCGTACCTGTGTGAAAGTCTTCTGTTTCTTTTGTCATTTTTTGTTATTCGCACAGTACAGGTGTGTATAATCATTCTATGTGGAAAAAGAAATATTTTTATTGACCAGGAGGGGACTGTGCCTTTTTCATGATTTTTTTCCCCAAAATAAAAATATTTTAATTCCCTCTAGGGATGGGATGGTAACATAAGTCATATCTACTGAGAAGTCTGATAGGCTTCAGCCACAATTAGGCCAACTTAAAGGGGTGTGGTGTCACTGTATAGAGAAATTTGTAATTACTCAGCAACTACTATATCTTTAGAGATACCTGTATATTAGTTAGTAACTAATGGACATAAATTAATATGTTTATTCCTGAATTTAGCAGTTCTAAGCACTTTCTCTTTTATAAGCATCTGTGGCAAATGCCATTTTACATACGAGTACTGGTACTTGGTAACGGAGGCAGGGAGAAATCCTCCAGATCCCATTTCTATCATTTACTGCATCTACATTAAAACAGCCTGACCTAACCCAACCTAACTTAATTTTCAAAGATGTAACAACATAATGGAGCTATAAGCTGGACCATTCCCTCTCTTCATTTACTATAGTCGCGGCACACGCCTGTAAGGTCATTATCATACCCTGGCAACCTACCTGTAAAAAGTGTATAGGATTTCGAATCATATTATACACAAATCATATAATGAAACAAGTACAGTACATATTACACACGAATATTACTACACATGAACATGTTATACACGAGATTGGATGCACTACTGACTGGTAGGTTGTCAAATGCCAGGGCATGATAATGACAACCTCAGAGTCGTGCACTGCAATTATAATACTGTAGCTACTAAAAAGCGCATTTACAAGAGATGTACATATAGGAGAAATGGCTTAAAACTGCTTAACCCGCCGAGCCCCACCGACGTACGATGCACGTCACTACTTTTTTCCGCAGACAGACCCACTGATGTGCATCGTACGTCACTCAATTGCAAGGCCCTATTTTTCAACATTCGCGGGTGATTTTTGGTAGGCGTATGTGGGAGACCTTCCTCTACCTGCTGTCAAGAGGGGATACGGCCTGGCCCCACCTGACCCCCCCTCCCCCCCACACTGGGCAATTCACCTGTTAGCAGTAACCTGGCCAGTAAAGATATGTTGCCCCACGGTCTCTCCAATGACGAAATTCACAGTGAAAGTGGTTCCTGAGGTGGAGGACAAAGAAACAAAGAAGCTGTGGGAAGAAACAAACAGAAGTGATGAGGTGGTAATGTCATAAAGGAAGGTGCCATATCCTGGGGTTTTGGGTGAGTGAACAATGCTTTTATCACCTATATTATTGTGTGAAAACCAATATAGACTTGAACTACAAATAAATTCATACCAAATAAATACATATTTTAAGGTGGCTTGAATTAGTTAACCCTTCCATACTTCATTTTCTATAGCCAGGTACCCTGAAAAAGAAGGAAAACGTAAGGCTGAATGACACCTGTATCAACATTTTTAAGCTCAGGAGGGCGATTTCTCTATGAATTTTCAATGTTTCTCACCCAAAGTTTGAGGGGGGGGGGGGGGGGGGGGTGAAAATCGGGTGTTTCGAATAAAATTGGTCGGGACTGGGCGGGTTAAGCTAAATGGTAAACATGTTAATTTTACTCTCCATTCATTAGGTGCCATTCCAAAATACTGGTACAGTAATACCATACAGTATTATTTTTAGCTATCACTGATGGAAAGAATAAAAAAACACTGCCAATCTTCATGAAAAAAGAAACCTTCCTAATATAACCAATTAAAGCAACATAACAAACAAATTCTATCCACCTATAATCACAAAAGGTGTGCAAGTTTCTCTTTGAGTTAGAGGTTTTACGGAGAGGGGCCACTAACCCTCCGCCAACCCACTTGTTAAAATGTAGGGAACACATATGGTTTGGTTATATGGTTACCACCCAGCATTGTAAAGGTTTCCTGGTTTACAGGAGACCATTAGGCTTGTCACTCAATATAAAGTCACCTGAAAGGGAAAGAAGTAATTAAAATTGACAGGAAAGATGAGAAAAACAGGAAGAGAGGAGGGCAGGCACAGAAAAGAATGACAGAGGTGAAGGAAGAAGCAGGCAGCACTATATCAAGCAAGTGGATGATGGTCACAACCACCTACCACAAAACAAATAAATTACAGTAGTTAAAACCATTGTGATGTCCCCATGGTTGTTCAATATATACAGTAGGCGCGGAAAGTATTGACGTTTTTTTTTGCTGACGTCATTCTTTTTCGCGTTAAGTGAAGTAGGGTCAATACTACCCTCAACTGTGATGCGAAATGAGCTGACACTTTTTCAACGGGAGCTGGCAACCCTGCTTGATAGGTTTGGCACCACAGGAGCAGGCTCAGTAATGTTTGGGCAGCCACAGGAGGAGGATTGTCTCTGTGTGTGATGCACCACGAGGGCATGTTTTGACTCAAATAACACAGTTATTTGGTTACCTACCACATTCTCATCATGCCTAAAGTAACCACAAGCAAGGACAAACGTGTGGAAGTGATTACTTTATACAAAGCTGGCCACAAACTCCCATTTATTGCAAATCAGATGGTGTTAGACTGAGGACAGTGCAGAGACTGGTGAAGCGGTTCAAGGACAGTGGGGAGGCCATTCCTCCCACTCCACTTCCCAAGCCTGGGAGACCTCGTAAGACAACCTTCAGGACCCGTCAGCTGATCTCAAGGCAAGTTAGCAAGGATCCAAGGCTAACAGCACGGGATTTAAAAGAAAAGAACCCACAGTTGCTGGCAGATGTGTCTGTCAGAAGTGTGCAGCAGCTGTTGCATGACGATCTGGGCTACAGGAGTTTTTGTGCTCGTAAAAAACCACTGCTAACTGCACTTCAGAAGAAAAAGAGAGTAAATTTTTGTAAGAAATATCTTGCCTGGAGTGAGGAGCAATGGAAAACTGTGCTTTGGAGTGATGAGTCAACATTTACTGTCACTGGTACCCCTTCATCACGAGTGTACCGCAAACCAGGCAGTGACCCCCTGGATCCTAAGTACACTTCCAAGTTTGTTAAATACCCAGCCTCACTCATGGCTTGGGGCTGCTTTACATATTATGGTGTTGGTAGGTTGGTAATTCTACCTGCAAATGAAAAAGTGAACCAGAACAATTATTTGGAGCTCTTATGTGATGTTTTAAGTGACTCTTTTGATAAAACCAAGGCAAGAGTATTTATGCAAGATTCTGCCCCTGCACATGTTGCAAAGTCAGTGAAACAGTGGCTAACAGACTGTGAGGTTCCCTTTATTCGAGATTGGCCCGGAAACAGCCCAGATATCAATCCCATTGAGAATTTATGGGCGCACATGAAGCGGCAGCTGCGTAGTATGGACACATCATCTTTGCCTAAACTTGAGGCTGCAGCTATGGAGCAGTTTTAGTCCGTCTGTTCTGCAAAACTACGCCATCAGTCTCCCCAGACGCCTTAAGAAGATAATAAAGGTGAAGGGGAATGCCAGTAAATACTAAATTCAATGGTGAGTGTTAATTTATTTGTTTCTCCTTGCTAACCACAAGAATGTTTTCTTTTTTTAAGATGGCGTCAACACTTTCCGCGCCTACTGTATATATATATATATATATATATATATAT
>JAGKTI010001950.1:0-28954 GCA_018397915.1 Birgus latro | reverse complement strand
ATATATATATATATATATATATATATATATATATATATATATATATATACAGTAGGCGCGGAAAGTGTTGACGCCATCTTAAAAAAAGAAAACATTCTTGTGGTTAGCAAGGAGAAACAAATAAATTAACACTCACCATTGAATTTAGTATTTACTGGCATTCCCCTTCACCTTTATTATCTTCTTAAGGCGTCTGGGGAGACTGATGGCGTAGTTTTGCAGAACAGACGGACTAAAACTGCTCCATAGCTGCAGCCTCAAGTTTAGGCAAAGATGATGTGTCCATACTACGCAGCTGCCGCTTCATGTGCGCCCATAAATTCTCAATGGGATTGATATCTGGGCTGTTTCCGGGCCAATCTCGAATAAAGGGAACCTCACAGTCTGTTAGCCACTGTTTCACTGACTTTGCAACATGTGCAGGGGCAGAATCTTGCATAAATACTCTTGCCTTGGTTTTATCAAAAGAGTCACTTAAAACATCACATAAGAGCTCCAAATAATTGTTCTGGTTCACTTTTTCATTTGCAGGTAGAATTACCAACTCACCAACACCATAATATGTAAAGCAGCCCCAAGCCATGAGTGAGGCTGGGTATTTAACAAACTTGGAAGTGTACTTAGGATCCAGGGGGTCACTGCCTGGTTTGCGGTACACTCGTGATGAAGGGGTACCAGTGACAGTAAATGTTGACTCATCACTCCAAAGCACAGTTTTCCATTGCTCCTCACTCCAGGCAAGATATTTCTTACAAAAATTTACTCTCTTTTTCTTCTGAAGTGCAGTTAGCAGTGGTTTGTTACGAGCAACAGCTGCTGCACACTTCTGACAGACACATCTGCCAGCAGCTGTGGGTTCTTTTCTTTTAAATCCCGTGCTGTTAGCCTTGGATCCTTGCTAACTTGCCTTGAGATCAGCTGACGGGTCCTGAAGGTTGTCTTACGAGGTCTTCCAGGCTTGGGAAGTGGAGTGGGAGGAATGGCCTCCCCACTGTCCTTGAACCGCTTCACCAGTCTCTGCACTGTCCTCAGTCTAACACCATCTGATTTGCAATAAATGGGAGTTTGTGGCCAGCTTTGTATAAAGTAATCACTTCCACACGTTTGTCCTTGCTTGTGGTTACTTTAGGCATGATGAGAATGTGGTAGGTGTGGATGTATAAAATGTACCCATGTCAATGTAACATTTACCCATGTCAATGTGCCTATTCAAATGTGCCGCGCAGTCGCCGTCATGCTATGCGCCTGCGCGAGCAGAGAGAGAGCTTCTTCCACTTCGAGGCATGTGTGCACCTCGCCTCACCTCTTCACTTCCTTATCTATCTCCTAGGGAAATAAAGATTCTACAGCAGGAAGACTACCTATTCTTCAACCCTGTGATTGCCCCCCATTGCATGCAGGACTTCAATCAACATGGCGCAGTGATTAAGGCCCCAGGAGAAGATTTCAAGCTTACNAGTTTCCTAAGCCCATTCTGCAAGTTACTCACGTACATCGATGCACTGAGTTCCCGCTCACCGAAGCTACCCCACCTGCCGAGGCCAGGGACTACTTTGTCAGGAACTTTCCGGATGTACTTGCATCGAAAGATGATCTCAAGACTGCTCCACTACAGCCAATGAAAGGAGACCCTATGAAGATACACATTAAACCCGACGCCACACCATTCGCTCTTACCACTCCACGTCAGATCCCCTACGCCTTCCGTGATGCAGTCCAGGACGAACTGCAGAGTATGGTGGCTCAAGGAATCATCAAGAAATGTGGGGATGAGCCTTCCGATTGGTGTCATCCCATGGTAGTTGTACCCAAACCCAAAGGAGTCAGGATTACCACTGATTTAACTAAACTTAACAGTCAAGTTGCCCGCCCTGTCCACTCTTCGATGACGCCTATTGCAGCTGTTCGTACGGTTGATTCTACAGCGAGGTACTTCACAGCTGCGGACGCTCTCCATGGTTATTGGCAAATCGAACTGGCAGAGGAGGACAG
The DNA here is from genome assembly GCA_018397915.1 of Birgus latro. NCBI lineage: Eukaryota > Metazoa > Arthropoda > Malacostraca > Decapoda > Coenobitidae > Birgus > Birgus latro. Next base: position 26,962 of record JAGKTI010001950.1, on the reverse strand, counting down.
GCATCTTACTACTTTCATTACACCTTACGGCCGATATTATTACTGTCGCGGACCGATGGGCTTCGCCGCTACCGGAGATGCATACTGCTACCGTGGTGATCTCGCCCTCCAAGGTCTAACGAAATGCGTCAAAGTGGTTGATGATGTATTGCTGTTTGACGACGATCTTCTGTCACATTACAAGAGGATTCAGGAGCTTCTCACACGCTGCCGTTCACACGGTATCACTCTCAACAGGGATAAATTTATCGTGGCAGCCACTAAGGTCAACTTCTGTGGATACACTCTTTCGGACAAAGGAATCGCCGCCGACCCGGACCGTGTTGCAGCTCTTCGGGACTTCCCTACACCTGCTAACCTCACCGATTTATGCTCATTCATGGGGTTGGCGAATCAGTTAGCCGAGTTTACGCCCGAGATCGCCAAAACCGCCAAGCCACTTCGACTTTTCTTGAGCCCATCTCGCTCATTTACGTGGACTCCAGATCACGACTTGGCATTCAAGCAAGTCAAGAAAGCCTTGTCCAGTCCACCCATCCTCGCAGCATTCGACCCAGGACTACCTACATATCTCCAGACTGACGCATCTCGCCTGTATGGTATAGGTTACGCCCTACTGCAGGATCATGGTTCCAGTCAACTTCGCCTCGTCCAATGTGGCTCCCGTTTTTTGGCAGACGCCGAGACAAGATACGCCACCATAGAGTTGGAAATGTTGGCAGTCAGCTGGGCTCTTCAGAAGTGCCGCCTCTATCTTACAGGGCTCCAGTCTTTTACAGTTCACACTGACCATCGTCCACTAGTACCGATTCTGAACTCGTACACCTTGGACATGATTGAGAACCCTCGATTACAGAGATTACGAGAGCGCATGTCCCACTTCACCTTCAGAGCCGTATGGCGTGCTGGTAAGACGCTCCGCATTCCAGATGCCTTCTCACGCGCACCTGTCAGCCGACCTACACCTGAAGATACATCGGACTCCGCTTCTACTACGGCACATCTACGGTCCATCATAACTTCTGCGGCATATCAAGAGGACGCCGCCCCGCGAATCGAAGCTGACCGTCACCTACAGGAGTTAGCAAATGCAGCCGAACAGGACTCTGACTACGTTCGCTTACGTGACTGCATATTGGCTGGATTTCCTGCTAACAGGTATTCTCTACATACATCCTTGCTGCCTTATTGGAAACTCCGAGACTCCCTCTCTGTTGACGGATCACTCGTACTACTAGGCGCTCGGATCGTCATTCCTGCTGCTCTTCGTCGCCAGACTCTCGCACGACTACATGACAGTCATCGAGGAGTCGAGGCTACCAAGCGACGGTCACGCCAGACGGTATTCTGGCCTGGCATTGATTCTGATATCACCAATACTGTCGCCGCCTGTGAGTCGTGCCAGCTTCTACGCCCTTCACAGCAACAGGAACCGCTTCTCAATGATGATAAGCCCACCAGGCCCTTCGAGTCAGTCTCTGCTGATTTCTTTCAAGTTGCTGGGAAACATTTCCTAGTGATTGTCGACCGACTGTCGAACTGGCCAGCTGTCATCCCTTGCAAGAGTGACACCACCGCCTCCTCCACGATCCGATACTTCTGCAGCTACTTTCGAGAGGTGGGGGTACCTCTTCGGTTACGCACAGATGGAGGACCACCTTTTTCGAGCAGTGAGTTTGCCGATTTCACTCGTCGATGGGGGATCCAGCATTTCACGTCATCGCCCCATTACCCGCAGTCAAATGGCCATGCTGAGGCTGCTGTTAAGGCCGTCAAGAGGCTTATCATGGCAACAGCACCGTCTGGTAACATTAATTGTGAAGCCTTCGACCGGGGACTCATGGAACTGAGGAATGTCCCCAACCACACCGGCTGCTCACCTGCTCAAGTTCTGTTTGGTCATAACCTCCGCAGCTGTGTACCTGCTCATCCGCAGTCCTTCAAGAGTGACTGGAAGGACTTGGCAGACGACTGGGACAGACGGGTCGCCTCCAGAGCCGCCCAGGTCAAGAAGCACTACAATCAACACGCCCGTGATCTTCCCAGGCTGGCTATGGGTCAACATGTTCGCGTTCAGGACCCCACTTCACGCCGGTGGGATAAGGTCGCCATCGTTATGGGTGGTGCTCGCTCCAGGGAATACGAGGTTAGGCTTCCAAGTGGCCGAGTGCTACGTCGAAACCGCAGATTCTTATATCCAGTGCCCGACCCACACTCTGACACTACACCTAACATCCCTGTGGTCCCTTGTCGTGACATGGAAAAGTCTAATTTCCAGACAGACATGGAAAAGTCCAATTCAGTTTCTCCTCCCAAGACCCCACGTAGATCTCCAAGGCTAAATAAGTCCTAACACAGTGTACACTGCCAATAAGAAGTCCCTGTATGTTTGCTCACAATGTACACACTTTGTAGACACTTGTAGGATTTTCATATTACCTGTGGAATTGTATCTACTTTGTTACTTTTCACCGTTCGACTTCTTCGAACGCAAAGGGAAGGGGAGGTGTGGATGTATAAAATTTACCCATGTCAATGTAACATTTACCCATGTCAATGTGCCTATTCAAATGTGCCGCGCAGTCGCCGTCATGCTATGCGCCTGCGCGAGCAGAGAGAGAGCTTCTTCCACTTTGAGGCATGTGTGCACCTCACCTCACCTCTTCACTTCCTTATCTATCTCCTAGGGAAATAAAGATTCTACAGCAGGAAGACTACCTATTCTTCAACCCTGTGATTGCCCCCCATTGCATGCAGGACTTCAATCAACAGTAGGTAACCAAATAACTGTGTTATTTGAGTCAAAACATGCCCTCGTGGTGCATCACACACAGAGACAATCCTCCTCCTGTGGCTGCCCAAACATTACTGAGCCTGCTCCTGTGGTGCCAAACCTATCAAGCAGGGTTGCCAGCTCCCGTTGAAAAAGCGTCAGCTCATTTCGCATCACAGGGGAGGGTAGTATTGACCCTACTTCACTTAATGTGAAGAAGAATGACGTCGGCAAAAAAAGTCAATACTTTTCGATACAGTAAACACCCAATTATTAGGCTCGGCATTACCCGGCGTACGACATTATGTGGCGCTGCCATTGGTTGAATTAAAGTGGTATCCAGCAGAAAGCATAAAATCTTTGCCATTATCAGGCATGATGGGCTCTTTCTTTTGGCTAAAAGTACATTATTATCCTGCATGAGACAGTTGTTGCCATCAAACACCCAGCCATAATCACAAAAAAATAATAATAATAATAAAATAAATAAAAAAATAAATACAGTAAACAGAATGGGGTTATACTGTACTGTAATTAGGGGTGAAGTATTGAGGGAGGGAGGGTGAGTTGACAGTTGGTGGGCCTAGCAGCTCACAGGCTGTTGGCTAAAAGTACATTAATTATTATCTTGCATGAACCAGGTGTTATCACACATCCAGCCACAATCACAAAAAAAGAATATAAAGACAATACACAAAAAGAATGGGGTTATACTGCATTGTAATAAGAAAGAGGTGGAGTGCTGTGGGAGTGGGGAAGGGAGGGAGGGAGGATTGATGGTTGATGGGCCTAGCAGCTCACCGGGTGTTTGGTGATGGGTAAGGAGGGGAGATGCAGTGGTTGGGAATAGAAGAGCTTTGATTGGCTAAGGCAGGAGAGGGAGAATTCTAATGCAGGGCTTTCATTGGCTGGCAGCAGGAAGGTGGATGTTCTCTCATTTTCCACTGTATTTTTCCGCCACTATGGTGTTGATATACAGTACACACGAATCTGCATTGCACTCAATCGCCTGTAGTCTTGAAACTGTGGGCAGGGGTTACCCTTCCTGCACCCCACTCAAAGTGGAAGCTCACACCTTCAATGTAGGTGGTAATCTTGAAAGCATGAGAGTGCATCCCTTCGTGTGGGTAGACGGGGCAAACAGTTGGTAACACTGATTAATTTTGAAATTCAAAATTTTAAAATACAAAAAAGCATATGACACTTTCTAAGACTGACATACAATACCTCTTCATATTAGCAATTCTTACCTCTTTTATTATTAAAGACTGGCATTTGTTCTTGAATACTCTGTACAAGAGTAACCTCATCAATATATATCAGTGAGTAGCCTATGCGGTGTTGGGCAGGTGTGCAAGGACTTGCGCAAAGCGCAATTGCACACCCTTGCGCTCCGGTGAACTTCGTTTGAGCATTGTGCACCACATGAGACAATGCGCAATATTGCGCTTTTGCACATTGTGCACTGTGCAATCCACAGGATACGTAGTCTTGGGAACTGCCTGCATGGCTGAACAAGGGATGGGGAAGGCTTGGGCGGGTCGCGAGGGTTGGATTGTTGGGGAGAGATGGAGGGTAGTAGCATGTCTTAAAATGCTTCAACAGAGATAATGTTTTTTTTTTTTTTTTTAATGCAAGGAAGGAGCCAAAGGCCACAGGCCTGCATACTGTTCCTTCCAAGAAAAAGCAAAAACAATACAAAAGAGAGCCAAATTCAAGATCCATTCAATTCGAGATGCCTGGACACACTGCGTTTGAAAGACTGGAGATCATAAGAAGTAGGAAATACAGACAGAGGAAGACAGTTCTAGCGTTGACCCGTTGCATAAATGAAGGACTGGGAGTAACGGTTAACTCTTGCATTAGAGAGTTGGACAGAAAAAGGATGAGAGTTTGTTGCTAGATGGATACTACGTGCCTGTCGTAGAGGTGGAGAGATGCAAGCAGACAGTTCAAAGGAACAGTGACCGTTGAAGTAACGATAGAAGAGAGATAAAGATGCAACAGTGCGGCGACGAGACAAAGCTTGAAGGGAATCAGTAAGAGGAGGAGAGTTAACGAGAAGAAAAGCCTTTGACTCCACCCTATTGAGAAGAGCTGCATGTGGGGAGCCTCCCCACACATGAGAGTTGTACTGAATAAAACCCGTGTACAAGGTCAACAACTGTGCAGGGGTAAAGAAAGTTCGGAATCGGCTTGGTAACACTGATTAATTTTGAAATTCAAAATTTTAAAATACAAAAAAGCATATGACACTTTCTAAGATTGACATACAATACCTCCTCATATTAGCAATTCTTACCTCTTTTATTATTAAAGACTGGTATTTCTTCTTGAATACTCTGTATAAGAGTAACCTCATCAATATATATCAGTGAGTAGCCTATGCGGTGCTGGGCAGGTGCGCAAGGACTTACCAAAGCGCAATTGCACACCCTTTAATTTAATATTTTTTAAATTATTATTATTAATGAAAATAATCAATAAAAATACATTATTTACTGTATTAAGAATAGCATATGCAATTCCTTACAAAAATCATTACAACATATTGTTTAAATATCCACAGCCTAATAATTTATTAGGCTGTGGATATTTGATTTAAATAATATGTTATAGTAATTTTTGCAAGGAATTGCAGATGCTATTGTATATCTATATTAAATTATTAAATAAAATGTCTTGAGAAAATGCAGATAAAAATAAAACTGGCAACATCACAGCCTTTGTTCCCCTGTCCCTCTCCACTCCGCTCACTCGTCTATATGAACTGCCATGGGTTAACAATGAATTGCTCCAGTCCTACCGTCTTATTCACATTGTGTGAAGTAATTTGTCAGTAATGGATGCCCACAGTACCAGGAGTACCAGCTTTACTGCCCAGTCTTGGCAGCAAGATGCAGTGTGTGAAATTCAAATGACCGAGAGAGTGGAAATAAATTAGTTATTTGAGAGGAGCATGTCAAGACAGACTGACAGATGAAGTGAAGGATCGTTGTGGTGTAGATGTGGATGTGATAGGAAGCGTTAGGAGAAACGTGTTAAGGTGTTTTGGCCATATGGAGGGATGGAGAGTAACGAGGAGAGTGTATGTGAGTGAGGGGGAAGGGGAGGCCAAGGATGAGATGGAGTGGAGAGTTATGAGAGAGGAGAGTGTGAGCTGGGAGCAGAGCTGGGAGCAGGGCAGTGAAATGGCAGGGGACAGGGTGACATGGAGGCGATTTGTTGTGGCCAGTGGCCACCCCTTATGGGATTAAGGCATTTGGCAATAGATAGAATAATAATAAATAAAAGTAAGTAAGTATGCTAATTTTTTTAAATATTAATTCGCACAAATATATATATAAATGGTTTGCACTAGCGCTCTGAAACATTGCTCAAGCTAAATATTAAATTGAGCACTTGTGCAAGTTACAGATATTGGAAAATAATAATAATAAATAAAAAGAAGTACATATCTCAATATTTTACAGTAATTCCCACGCATGTATGCAAATGGTTTGCGCTTGCACTTTGTGACACTGCACAAGCTAAATATTGGTCAGATTGTGCACTTTGCGCTTGCGCAAGGTAGTGAACTGTGGATTGCGCATTGCACAAGGTCCTTTTTTGTTTGCGCTGCACACCACTGAGCCTATGCATACAGGGCATGGTATGAAGAACCTGTACCATAGGAAAAATTTGGTGTCAGACATAGCTTCAACAGGGTTCATGCGGTCAGTAATAACCCTACAAATAAGCTTTGGCTGGTCATGCCGATTTTGACCATATTTCTGCCCAAAATGCTTGTTAAGTCTTTTTTCCCACCCAGAACCCCCAAATCACACCTGTCTCCCAAGACACGGAAGGGGGGGATAATTTGAAAACCAATCACGAGTACCGCAAATAAAGGTCAAATTCGTTCAAATCACACCAAAATACAGTACATCAGAAAAATATATTGCCAAACCAAAACAAAGAAGTGCGCACTCGTAAAAGTTTACTGAACTTAAACATGAGATTTCATAATTCAAACTAACTGGCTGTACACGATTCGTCTGTTTAAGTAGTACTCAGTCAATCTTTACTGTAGGAATCATTTCATGAACTAATCTAATTACACAATTATCGAGCACTATATCCGATAAACAGCTTAGTGGATACGGTATCTCATTTTTGTTTTTGTCTCATCGTAAATTAACCATCTCCGGAGAAGCGGTGAAGTCTTTTAAAAACAATAAAAATATTAAACGCTTACTTTTTTCATTACACAATGTTTTTATCATTAAATTAAAATTCCCATCACATACACCATAGGGTCCTTCAAATTCTACATTCTTTTCTTTGTTTAAGGATGCTAAAATATGACGAAGGGGCATGCGATGGGGTGTTATGGGACTCCCAACGGATTCCAGTACTACGCTGCGGTAATCCTCTCCCGTTCAATGAGGAATGCTCTTCTTTTCATTTGTTAATATTACCAAAAGATATGGATAAGGCAAGGTGAACGCCTGCCCACAGTTTAAGACTACGGCAGTTAGTCTCTTCCAAACATTATTATTATTAAATGGCAAAGTTAAGATGGATTTCCCACCAAAACCTGGCTGGCCTTCTAGTGCTGCTGTGGCTTTCTGACAGGCTGTACTACTGCCCCCTCTTCTCTCTCCTGCCAGGGAACTCTTCACCTTTGCCGTTCCTCTCCTCATGCATGGGCTTCTCCTTCTCTGCATCACTCTTGCCAATTTTGCAATAGCACCACCACCAGCCAAGAGCAAGAGAACCATCCTTACCATCGACAAGGCCAAGATAAGACAGAGGATGGACGTAAGCTGGAGCAATGGTCGCCTTATACTGTACAGCACTACAGGATTCCCCGCACCACCATCCAGGAAATCCAAAAGGCAAAGGCGGCCATACTCCAGTACCACAATGAGGGTAGCAAGATGGCAAGAGTGAAGAATCGGAAGATGATGGCAAATCCCAAGCATGAGGACCTGGACAAAGCTTTGCTCAAATGATTCCAGCAGCAGAGGGGCAGCAACGTGGTGGTGAGATCAGCTGAACTAAGGACGGGGCAGAAAAGCTTGCCCATCACCTCAACATACCCAATTTCAAGGCTTCTGATGGCTGATTGCACAGATTTAAGCTTCGACATGTACTCTACAACAGGAGAACTCATAGTGAAAGCTTGGACGCTTCAGACGTGAAAAAAATGATGAGTTTCGTGTACGTGTTAAAAATCTGATTGACAAGGATGGGTTTGTTCTCAATCAGGTTTATAATGTGGACAAAACTGGCCTCTTTTACTGGTCTATTCCAACTAATACCCTAACAGATGAGAAGGAGAAGGTGTTGCCTGGTTGCAGTCAGCAAGCAATGTGTGTCTGCTTTGCATTGTGCGAATGCAACAGGGGAGTATCGGCTTAAACCTATTGTAGCTGGGTACGCAAAGCAAACTTGCTGCCTCTGTGGGATAATGGATCGTCTCCCAGTGATTTATTACTCTTCTATGAAGGCTTGGTTTGCATCCAAGATCTTCCTGGACTGGTTTTCAAATCAGGCTGTGAAGGAGATTATTCATTATCAAATGGACCATCTGACCATCCCTAAGGAGGAGGTAAAGGCTTTCATTCTCATCGATAACACTCCTGCACCCCTCTGAGAAGAAGCTGGTTAGTGACAATTGTATTAGGTGCATTTGTTTTTGCCGCCTAATACAACTTCAATCCTCCATCGATGACTCACTTCTTACACCCATCAACCTGACAAAATCTTCCACAGGAGTACCCACTAATGTTTAATAATATTCAGCTCAATCCTGCATCATCCTTGAACATGATTGGGGTTTCATTCACTCGGGACTTATCTTGGAAAGATCATATGACTTATCCTGTAAAATCTGCTTCCAAGAAATTAGGCATGCTAAACCGATTCTGTACCTTTTTTACCCCTGCAAACGTTGTTGACTATATACACGGGTTTTATTTGCCCCTGTGTAGAGTACAATCTCATGTGTGGGGAGGCTCCTCACATACAGCTCTTCCCAGTAGGGTGGAGTGAAAGGCTTTTCGTCTCATTAACTCTCCTCCTCTTACTGGCTCCCTTCAACATCTGTCTCTTTGCCGCATTGTTGCATTTTTATCTTTTTTCTACCACTGCTTCAATGGTTACTGCTCTGAACTGTCTGCTTGCATCCCCCCACCTCTATGATGGGCGCTTAGCACTCATCTAGCGACAAACTCTCATCCCTTCTCTCTAATATGAGAGTTAACCTTTACTCCCAGTCTTTCATTTATGAAACAGGTCAACTCTGGAACTGTCTCCCCCTGTCTGTATTTCCTGCTTCCTATGATCTCAAGTCTTTCAAACGCAGTGTGTCCAGGCATCTCGAAATGATCAGATCTTGAATTTGGCTCACTTTTGTATTGTTTTTGTATTTTTCTTGGAAGGAACAGTTTGTAGGCTCCTGGCCTTTGGTTCCTTCTTCCTTGCACCCCAAAAAAAAAAAAAAAAAAAAAAAAAAAAAAGACCAGGATATTACTGCAGCGATGAAGCTATTGTACTGGTGGAAGTTCCTGAAGGAGGTTATGGTGGTGCTAGAGGATGTGGAGAAAGCGGCAGGTGGCAATGATATGAGGGACCAGAGGATGTTGGACAATCTGCCCCGGTACTCCCTCAAGTTGGTGATTTTTTACTGGGCCCAGGCTTGCAAGGACATCTCTGCCATCACTCTGGAAAACGGCTGAAAGTGGCTACTGAAGGGGGAAGAGCCTATCGGTGATTCTGAAGGCTTCAAAGTTACCGACTTTCGGGATCGGTTCCAGAATGCTGACGAAAAGACCATTGAAGACTGACTCAATGACGATGAAGGGGATCCAGGTTTTTGCACGCAGACAGATGAGGACATAGTTGCTGAAGTGACAGCCGGAAGTTCAAAAGAGACTCCTGATGCCGAGCCTGAGGATGTGCCGGTCATGCCAAAGTTATAAGCAGCCTGGGAGGCGCTCAATGTGCTCATACAGTACCATACGCTGAGCATCCTCAGAGTCTCCCGAATTTGTTCGCTCCCCAGCTGCCACTCAAACTGCGAGCGACGCAGAAGAGATGATCAAGGCACAGCAGCGTCGACACCTCTGTCAGGCAAGCATCACGTCCTTCTTCAGATCCAAAACCCAAGCAGCAGCTTCAGTGAGTCATTCTCAGCTGAGCACTTCTACCACAGCTCTCTCCCCTCCACTTTCTCCTCCACCTGTCCCCACTCCTCAGCCTAGCATGCTGAGCAACGATTAAGTGCTTCAAGAAAGCTTTGCCACTAGAACACATGGGATTACTGTAATATCAGCCACTGCAGCACCAGGTCCTTCAGCATCTTCTCTCTGGTAAGTACAACTTACAGTGTTCTGAAGTGTACATTACTGTACTGTACAAGTGACTCTTGGATTCTGCTAAGGCACTGATGAAAGCGAATTGGAAAAAGAAGTCGATAAAACTGTGTTACTAAACAAGATCAGTTGATGGAAATGTCTTTGTTACTAAGCAAAGTAATAATGCTACAAAGGAATCATTAACACAAAATATAAAATAATTTAGACAACCGTTTCTTCCCAAGTGAAGTTTCTCCCTGCTATTACGTGATGAGTTTTGTTTTGTTCCGTGAGACAGTGTCATCTGCTAGAATTCTGACTGATGAAAGTACAGTATGGTGTACACAGTACTGCATAGTGAAGTGTACTTCATTTTATTTATGATTTTTCTGTTTCTTTGATGTTTTCATTGTTTATTTTGGCTGTTATCGTACAGTATTCTCTAATACTGTAATGTCTACGTCAAAACTACCATCAACGTGAAATGGGTTTCTGTACAGAAAATTAGTGTACTTAACAATACATTGCAGTATTTCAATATTTGGAATGTCTTTTAGGCTAGCTTTTTTATTTATTTATTTTTGTGTGTGTGTGATGAGTTATAGTGTTTACAATCCATGCGTTAGCTATACAGTACATGTATTGTATAACACATGCATTGTTGAAGTAACTGCTGAGATGGACGTTACGGGAACTGAATGGAAAGGTGAAGGGTGGAATCATCAGTGTATGAGTGGATAGGGTTAGATGTACAGCTCAGAAGGTCATTGATGAATAAAAGGAAGAGAGTTGGTGATAGGACAGAGCCCTGAGGAACACCACTGTTGATATATCTAGGAGAAGAAAGATGGCTGTCTATAACAGCGGCTACAGAACAACCAGAAAGAAAGCTATAGATGAATGCACAGATAGTAGGGCAGAAACAGTAAGAGGGCAGTTTGGAAATTAAAGATTTATACCAGACTTGATCAAAAGCCTTTGAGATGTCAAGTGCAATGGCAAAGCTTTCGCCAAAGTCCCGAAAGGATGATGACCATGAGTCAGAAAGGTAGGTGAGAAGATTGTCAGTGGAGCGTCCCTGATGGAACCCATACTGACGATCAGAAAGAAGGTTGTAATAGGAGAGATACTTTAAAATTTTTCTGTTAAGAATTGACTCGAAAACTTTTGAGACACAGGATGTTAAAGCAATTGGACGATAGTTAGAGGGCTGGGAATGGTCACCCTTCTTTGGGACTGGATGAATGAGAGCAAACTTCCAGCAAGAAGGAAAGGTACAAGTTGATAGACAAAGGCGAAAGAGTTTACCTAGGCAGGGTGTAAGCACAGAAGCACAGTTCTTGAGGGACTCCATCAAGCCCATATGCCAGTGACAGCAGAAAATACATCAGCTGAAGAAATTTTAATGTCAGCCATGAGGAAGTCTGAGGGGGAAAGTGATGGAGGAACAGCACCGGAATTGTCTATGGTGGAATTGAAGGAGAAAGTCTGAGCAAAGAGATCTGCTTTATCAGTAGAAGACATAGCTCCAGAGCCATCAGTGTTGAAAAGAGGAGGGAAGGATGATGAGGTATAGTTGTTAGAAAGGTTTTTGGCATGGTGCCAGAAGGAGTGAGAAGAATTCGAGTTGGAGAGTTGAGAATATTTAGCATGGATGAAATTATAATACCATCTGTACAGCGTCCAGAAGGAGTGAGAAGAATTCGAGTTGGAGAGTTGAGAACATTTAGCACGGATGAAATTATAATATCATCTGTGCAGTGTGTGAGGTGGTGTGTGGGGTGAAGAGAAGACGAAAGGGGGGTCAGGGAACAGCAAGGTGGACCGAGGAGGTGAGAGAGGCTGTGGCACAAAAGAAAAAGGCATCTAATGAGTGGATGAGGAATAGGGGCGTCGAAGAAGTTGAGAGATGGAAGAGAGAGTTATACGGTACACCCTTCAACTTTGCGAATTTTAACTTTGCGATGTCAATTTTGCAAGGTAGTTCCAAAAGTCACATATTTTGAACAATTATGAACTTTGCGAGGTCGAGTGGCGGGAGAGGCGTCTTTCCGCACTACTTTGCCACACGGAGTAGTGACATCATGGTTCACTGGGAGCACTGCGCCTCCTAGATCAGTGGTCTGCTGCCTCGCCACGTTTGTTTACACCTGTTCCGAACCAAGGTCGCTGACCCTCGCAATTTTGTGGTACTCCTTGCAAAATCCCAGCAGTCTAATCTTGCATGAGTGTTATCATGGCACCAATGAGTAAGAAGAACAAGAAAATAAGTTTGGAGACCAAACTGAAAATGATTGAAAGGAAAAAAGCAGGTAAAGGTAAATCTGCTAATGGTCAGGAGTTTGGTTCTGGTGAATTGACAGTGAGAACAATTTTAAAGAACAGTGAACAGTGGACATGTCTGTTACCTATGATGTTTACTTTTCTTATTACTGTACAGTACACCAATTCATGTTTGTTTCATTTATCATCATAAAATTAACAGGTAGAGTCGAGGGAAAGAGTTGGAAAAAGTGCTTACACTGGGGTGATGTCGACCAATTCGCCTATAATACATATATTAAATTGTTTCAAATTTGCGAGGGTTTCTGTCAACCATATTCCTGCAAAACTGGAGGATGAACTGTATGTAGAGAGGAAGAGAGAGATGAAAAGATTAGTAAGAGAGAGTAAGAAGAGAGTGGACGAGGAATTTGGTAGGAATAGAGTGTAAAGTGGAGGGAATGTAAGAAAATGTTCTGGAAAGAGATAATGAGAGTTAGACAGGGTGCCAAAGAAGTTATTTGGGGTGTGAAAGATAAAAATGGTAGAGTTCTAGCAGAGAAGGGAGAAGAAGTGAACAGATGGAGAGAACACTTTAATGAATTGTTGAACGAAGAGAATGAAATTAATGCAAGTATAAGTGGCTGGGGAATGGCTGGGAGAAGGAGGAATGTGGGAAGAGAGGAAGAAATCAGTAGGATGGAAGTGGTGGAATCAATGAAGAAAGTTAAAATGGGGAAAACCCCACGAACTGATGGAGTGTGTGGTGAAATACTGAAGCATGGGGGAGAGATAGTGATAGAATGGATGTGGAAGGTGTGCAGATTAGCCTGGGAGGAAGGTAGAGTCCAAGAGGATTGGGAGTCAGGTATAATTATTCCCCTGTACAAAGGAAAACGGGAAAAAGAAGTGTATGGTAATCACAGGGGCATTTGCCTTCTTAGTGTATTAGGAAAAGTGAGTGATGAGTTTTCTGATGAGTTTTCTGTGAATGTTGGTGTGCATCAGGGGTCAGTTTTGAGTCCCTTGTTGTTTATCATGATACTTGAAGCCCTCTCACATGACTTCAGAGATGGACTCCCGTGGGAGATGTACACTGATAATTTGGTGTTGATTGCAGAGAATGAAAAGTAGGCAGAGGAAAGACTTAAGAAATGGAGAGATGGTATGGGGCACAAGGGCTTAAGGGTAAATGTAGATAAAACATAAGTGATGATATCTAGGGTTGGTGGCAGTACAATCAGACGAGAGGGAGAATGGCCATGTGCAGTTTGCCACAAAGGTATGGGAAGTAATTCCATCTTGTGCAGTGTTTGTGATAAATGGGTGCACAAGAGATGTAGTGGTATTAGAGGTAGACTGCGAGATAATGCTGATTTTATGTGTGCGGCGTGTCGGGGAGAGCAGGTGGAGATGGTTAGGCATGAAAGGATTGACCTTGCTGGAGAGTCTCTTGAGTGTGTGGAAGAGTTTTTTTATTTGGGAGACATGTTATGTGCTGGAGGGGGGGCTGGAGCTAGCTTGGTTGCTAGGGTGAGAAGTGGTTGGAAGAAGTTCAGGGAGCTGTTGCCTCTCCTGACATTGAGAGGACTCTCCTTACGTGCTAAGGGGTCTTTGTATGCAGCATGTGTTAGGAGTGTGATGCTGTATGGTAATGGGACCTGGGCAGTAAAGGAAGAGGATATTCGCAGGCTTAAACGTACAGAAACGACAATGATTAGGTGGATGTGCAGTGCGTCCCTGCGTGCAAAGCCTGGGGGGGCTGGGTTTACGATGGAAGAGTTGAGAGGCAGGATGGGACAGGAGTGTATTGGTGTTGTGATGAGGAGAGGTAGGCTGAGGTGGTTTGGACATGTGGAGAGGATGGGGGATGATAATTGGGTGCAGAAGGTGAGAAGTGTTAATACTGGGGGAGGGGTTGGGAGGGGTAGACCGAGAAAGACATGGGACGAGGTCATTAAGTGTGACCTTAGGGTGAAGGGATTGAACAGGGAGGGTGCCAAAGATCGAGCGGCATGGAGAGCCGCAATTACTGACCAAGGCCGACACATGCAAGCATGTTGGAACTTTCAAAAACGAAACGAAATGATGGTAGGATACTTATTGACAGAGTTAGGGAATTAACAGAGGAATTAGTTGCAGAAGAACAGGGAGGTTTCAGGAAGGGAAGAAGTTGTGTAGATCAGATATTCATTCTTTGATCCTTAGTGGAAAAGTTTCTAGAGAAGGGAAAGAAGCTGTATGCAGCCTTCATGGATTTGGAGAGAACATATGACAGGGTGGATAGACAAGGATTGTGGAAAGTATTAAGAATACATGGAGAAGATGGGAAGTTGTTGAAGGCCGTGAGGAGTATGTATGATGGTGCAGTGCATGTGGATAATGAACTGAGTGAATTTTTCCATTTGAAGGTTGGACTGAAAAAGATGTGTCATGTCTCCATGGTTGTTCAATGTGTATTTGGATGGGGTTATAAAAGAGGTACAAGGTCGGGCAGTGGATGTTGGAGCGGCCCTAGTGAGAGAGGGCAGTGTTTGAAAACTCCCTGTACTGTTGCTTGCAGATGATACTGTGTGGTTGAGTGAAGAAGACAAAGGGGAGCTGCAAGGTTTGGTAGATGAGTTTAGGAGAGTGTGTAAGAAACGGAATCTAAAGGTGAATTTAGGGAAGAATAAAGCGATGGTCTTCGAGAGAAGTGAAGTCAGTGAATGTACAGTGAGACTGGATGGGGAGGATATGGAGAATGAGGGCATTTAAGTACTGATGAGAAAGGATGGAAGTTTGGAGGGTGAAGTGCTTGAAAGGGTGCAACAGGGAAGGAAGGCAGCTGGAGTCAAAGGCTTTTCATCTCATTAACTCTCCTCCACTTACTGGCTCCCTTCAACCTGTCTCTTTGCTGCACTGTTGCACCTTTATCTCGTTTCTATTGCTACTTCAACGGTCACTGTTCCCCTAAACTGTCTGCGTACATCCCTTCACCTCATCATGCACGTAACACCCGTCTAGCAACAAACTCTCATCCCTTTTCTGTCCAACTCTCTAATGCACGAATTGACCATTACTCCCAGTCGTTCATTTATGCAACAGGTCAACTCTGGAACTGTCTTCCTCTGTCCGTATTTTCTACTTCCCATGATCTCCAGTCTGTCAAACGCAGTGTGTCCACGCATCTCGAGATGAACGGATCTTGAATTTGGCTCTCTTTTGCATTGTTTTTGTTTTTTCTTGGAAGGAACAGTTTGCAGGCCATGGCCTTTGGTTCCTTCTTCAGTGCAATAAAAAAAGAAAAAAGAAGAAAAAAAAATGGGTGAAAGAAAATGGTCTCCCGGCTGGGGGAAGACCATCGTCAACATGGATTTGGAGAAAGCATACGACAGGGTGGATAGACAAGGATTGTGGAAAGTATTAAGAATACAGGGAGTAGATGGGAAGTTGTTGAAGGCTGTCAAGAGTATGTATGAGGGTGCTAAGGCTGTAATGCATGTGGATGGCGAACTGAGTAAATTTTTCTATATGAAGGTTGGATTGAAACAAAGATGTGTCATGTCTCCATGGTTGTTCAATCTGTATATGGATGGGGTTATAAAAGATATTCAAAGGTAGGGTAGTGGATGTTGGAGCAGCACTAGTGAGAGAGGGTAGTGTTTGGAAACTCCCTGTACTGTTGTTTGCAGATGATCCTGTGTTGTTAAGTGAAGACGAAGGGGAGCTTCAACAC
This sequence comes from Birgus latro, assembly GCA_018397915.1. Lineage (NCBI taxonomy): Eukaryota > Metazoa > Arthropoda > Malacostraca > Decapoda > Coenobitidae > Birgus > Birgus latro. Next base: position 10,866 of record JAGKTI010001950.1, on the reverse strand, counting down.
TTGGTGGATGAGTCTGGGAAAGTGTGTAAGTAACGGAATCTAACAGTGAATGCAGGGAAGAGTAAAGTTATGGTCTTTAAGAGAAATGAAGTCAGTGAATGTACAGTGGGGTTGGATGAGGAGGAAATGGAAAATGTGGGTGTGTTTAAGTACTTGGGTAGTGTGATGAGTAAGGATGGAAGTTTAGAGGGTGAAGTGCTTGAAAGGGTACAACAGGGAAGAAAGGCTGCTGGTTCCTTGAAAGCAGTGATAAGAAACAGGGAAATAAGCATGGAAGAAAAAAGTTACATGACAGTATTGTGATACCAACTCTAATGTACGGAAGTGAAGCTTGGACCTAGTTGGAGGGAAACAAGTTCAGAATGAGAGCAGTGGAATTGAGTTATCTGAGAGGAGCATGTGGAGTCACATGGAGAGACTGACTGACAAATGAGGAACTGAAGGGGCATTTTGGCGTGGATGTGATAGGAAGTGTTAGGAGAAACACACTAGGTGGTTTAGCCATGTGGAGAGGATGAAGAGAGAGACTGACGAGGAGAGTGTATGTGTGTGAAATGGAGGGGGGGAGAAGGCCAAGGATGAGATGGAGGGTTGGAGTGGAGAGATATATGAGAGAGAGGGGTGTGAGCTGGCAGCAAGGCAGTGAAATGGTGGGGGACAGGGCGACATGGAGGCGATTTGTTTGACGCCACCCCTTACGAGATTGAGGTGTCTGGCAATAGACAGATAGATATTCAACATGAAATTGCTTCTGTACATACACTTAGTGCACTTAACAGTGGCTACATTACACTATTTTATTTTTTGGAACATCTATTAGTTGCTTAGTGATGTTTTAAAGTGTTTTGTAGGGGTTAGACAGTGGATAAGTGTTTTAGAGTTGTGGGTTAGGGGCCCCTAGGGGGGAGGGGGGGACTTTTGCATACCCGGGAATCCTGACAGTATATGTCAGGCTTTTGGCTCTGTTATGCTGGATAATCGGAAGCATACAGTGATACTGCCTATAAATACTGCTCTGATTCACTGCTTAATATACAGTATATTAAAAAAAATAATCTTGTTATTTTTAATGCATCAAAAACTCAGTTCTTACACTTATCAACCCGACAAAATCTTCCTCAGGATTACCAACTAATGTTTAATAATGTCCAGCTCCGTCCTGCATCATCCTTGAACATGCTAGGGGTTTCATTCTCTCGGAATCTGTCTTGGAAAGAACATATTACATCTCTTGTGAAACCTGCTTGCAAGAGATTAGGTGTGCTGGGCCGACTCCGAGCTTTCTTTACCCCTGCACAGATGTTGACCTTGTACACGGGTTTTATTCGCCCGTGTATGGAGTACAACTCTCATGTGTGGGGAGGCTCCCCACATGCTGTTCTTCTCAATAAGGTGGAATCAAAGGCTTTTCGTCTCATTAACTCTCCTCCTCTTACTGATTCCCTTCAACCTTTGTCTCTTCGCTGCACTGTTGCTTCATTATCTCTCTTCTATCGCTACTTCAATGGTCAATGTTCCTCTGAACTGTCTGCTTGCATCCCTCCACTTCTACGACGGGGACGTAGTACCCGTCTAGCAACAAACTCTCATCCTTTTTCTGTCCAACTCTCTAATGCAAGAGTTAACCGTTACCCCCAGTCCTTCATTTATGCAACTGGTCACCTCTGGAACTGTCTCCCTCTGTCTGTACTCCCTGCTTCCTCCTATGATCTCCAATCTTTCAAACGCAGTGTGTCCAGGCATCTCGAAATGATGGATCTTGAATTTGGCTCTCTTTTGTATTGTTTTTACTTTTTCTTGGTAGGAACAGTATGCGGGCCCGTGGCCCTTGGTTCCTTCTTCCTTGCATAAAAAAAAAAAAAAAAAAAAAATCCATGTACTGTAGATTGGAAGACACATACTACAAATTGTCATATAGTGAAGCAGAGTAAAAAAAAAATATATGCCCTTTGTACCAAGCAATTACTATTTTTGGTAATACAGAACTAAACAAATGCATAACCAATGCAAGGCAGCTGACTTGTCTCGATGAAAGCCTGGGGGCGGATACTCGAAACGACTTACAATATTGTATCTCGCCGAGTTGGTTGTAACTTGATGTAAACATTGTAAGCTCTCATTGCAAATTCGTACAACGTATACTCAAAGCCTGGGGGCCGCCATATTGGATTGTAATTCTCTGTTGTAACTTACAGACGGTTCTTACAAGGCATACTCAAAACACTGTAGCAGCCATATTTGGTTGTATCTCGGATTGTAACTTACAGCAGGGTCGGAGGAGCTGCAAGTCCCCTACATGGAAGTTGCTGACACTGGTGCTGGCCCTCCTCAGTTTTATCAAAGCAATTCACCGGATTATATTGGTAAGTTAATGTGTTTATGCACTTCCAAACGACATTTTATAGCAGCGAGTGTTTGAGAGAGATGTCAGAATTTCTCTTAGTGTTAATAGTGAGCTAAAACAACCATAGTGAGAGGTGGGGATCCTGAGGAAGATTTTGTCGGGTTGATAAGTGTAAGAACTGAGTTTTTGATGCATTAAAAATAACAAGATTATTTTTTTTAATATACTGTATATTAAGCAGTGAATCAGAGCAGTATTTATAGGCAGTATCACTGTATGCTTCCGATTATCCAGCATAACAGAGCCAAGAGCCTGACATATACTGTCAGGATTCCCGGGTATGCAAAAGTCCCCCCCTCCCCCCTAGGGGCCCCTAACCCACAACTCTAAAACACTTATCTTGGAGTGCTGATGATAATGAAAGAGAAGAAACAGTGTATGATATCGAAAAAGAAAAAATGCTAAGAGGTGAAATAGAAAAGAGAAAAGAGAATTAACCTAACCTAACCTAACCTAATCTAATCTAATGACCTTTCCTTTGGTGAAGACGAAAGAAATTCCACGCTGGGCTTAAACTTTAATAAAACATGTATATTTTTAAGATAATTAAATAAAGGATCCAAAAGAAGTTTTAAATGACTAACTCAAACAAAAAATGTCATTAAAATTTTGCTTTCATTAACCAGACCTTAATTAACGATCCAATAACACAATACAGGAGCAAAATTAAAGCTCCAAATAAATCCGTAAGTGAAAACATGAAAAATTTGTATTAAAAAAAAAATAGCCTAACCTTTAGTGACCAAGCCAAACCAAAGGTAAAGGACACTGATCGGTGAAAGGACTCTATAGTATGGGCAAAACGGTGTGTGCTGGATACCGTTTAGGTTGAGAGTGGATCTACATAGGCAAATGTGGGAAATATTTTCTCCCCTAAAAGTGCTATTTTCTTTCACAGGAGAGAGAGGTGATTCAAAGGCACTGAGAGTGATACTACAGAGAAGATGGAGCTTGTGGCCGCCTATGAACATGATCGGCAATTACGTCGAGAGAGGAGGTTCAGAGACCCATTGGATCCATTGGATTTGAGTGATGAACATTTGATCAGGTATTACAGGTTTCCCCGTGAGGAAATTCTGCGTATGTGCCGAGAGCTAGAACCACAACTTGAACGCATGACAAGAAGATCGCACGCCACCCCAACACACACCCAATTATTAGTGGCTATTCGCTTCTATGCAAGTGGAAGCTTTGAAAGTGTGATTGGGGATGCAACTGGCCTTACTCAAGCAAGAGTTAGTAGAATAATAAAGCAGGTGACTAATATTCTCTATGAAAAAGAAAGAAGAGAAATAAAGATGCCCCAAAGTGTTGCTGATTTAACAAGAACAGTGCAGGGATTTTATGAAAAGAGTGGCTTTCCCCGTGTCTGTGGTGTTATTGATGGCACACATATACCAATCAAAAAACCAGTCCACAATGAGTATGTTTATGTAAACAGAAAGAACTTCCACTCCCTAAATGTTCAAGCTGTGTGCAACAGTGACAATCTGATAACTAGTTTTTGTGCTAGGTATCCTGGAAGCACTCATGATGCCTTCATTTGGAGCCAGTGTCCTCTTAGAGATCGGTTTGAGGCAGGGGAGTTCAGAGGCAACGTATTATTAGGTAAGTCTGATTTGTCCTTATTTGCTTCTAGAAAGGAGAGAATTGATTGATGAAAAGAAATGGGTCTCATTAAATGCCATTCCAGATTATTTTCCTTCTGTCATATATCGGTAAGGTTACTTTTGGGTTTGGTTATTTGAGGGTTAAGATAATTTTAAAGTATAATTTTTTACTAAGTTTAAAGTTTAAATATGATGCATCTTTGAAGAGGGAATCCTTTCTGATCAAAGGAAATATCTTCCAAAAATTTTTAACTTTTACCTGTTCGTGGCAAAGTGTTGTGGTGCCCGACTCTCACTGTGAGAGACCTTGGTTCGATTCCCAGCACCTCAGCGGTAATATGTTGGATGTTGCAATTCTATTTCAGGTGACAGTGGATACCCTTTGGAGCCTTACCTTCTCACACCATTTGCATCCCCCCAAACACCAGCCGAGGAAAGGTATAATGGAAGCCATGGCAGGACAAGATCAGTCATCGAGCACACTTTTGGAATACTGAAGTAACGATTCAGGTGCCTGCATCATTCGGGGGGAACGTTGATGTATGCTCCAGAGAAGTGTGCCAAAATTACAGTGGCATGCATGTTGCTTCATAATTACTGTGTGCAGCGTCGAATCCCACTGGCTGAGCTGCTTGAGGATAATCATGGAAACATTCCTCACCAACATCCACCCGAGGAAAGATTGAACCATGATGGTCACAGAGTAAGGCGAGAGGTAGTTGAAATTGCTTTTATGTAGCTTGCTAGAGAGGACTAGTCTCTTAACATGCTTCATTTTTCACTCCACCTCTGCATCAAACCTTCCTCCTACACATAAGTTCTTCTTGTGTTGGTTCAACATTATTACCATGCTTTGCAACTTTATTTCCACAGAATTCTTATTTCATATTTTGCTTACAGATATAAGTCATTTTTCCTGCTGATTTACCATATTGTATCTCCTAATGTACAGTATGCCAAAGTGTTGCCATTATTAGGTTTTACCTTATACTCTGGAACTGTCTCCCTCTGTCTGTATTCCCTGCTTCCTATGATCTCCAACCTTTCAAACGCAGTGTGTCCAGGCATCTCGAAATGAATGGATCTTGAATTTGGCTCTCTTTTGTATTGTTTTTACTTTTTCTTGGAAGGAACAGTATGCGGGCCCATGGCCCTTGGTTCCTTCTTCCTTGCGTAAAAAAAAAAAAAAAAAAAAAAACTTGGTTTGATAGGAAATTGTCATGATGAGAGTTTCATTTTCTCTTTGAAGGCTACTTGATGTAAAACCATTAATTTTTAATGATTAATTTCCTTTTGCTAAACAGTGTTCATGAATTTCATGGCATTTAAGCACATAATTTTAAAAGTACATATAAGTTTATTTAATGTTATATGTGTTATCTAAGGTATGAGTGTAAGTGTGTATGTGTTTGGGTACTAGATGATTGTGTTGCCCTGTCTTGGCTATACTCCCTCTCTGAAGGGAAAACAGCTGAGGTATATGTATGTATGTATGTTTGTTTTTTCTGAAATCAGTGTTATGGTTTTGGCATTAAACCATACCTCACTTGTTTTCATTGTTCATTAATGTTCCAGTTGAACCCAAAAGTTCTATCATTGTTTTCTGTGGTACAAAAACCAGTCATTTGCGACGACAAACCCAATATATCACATGAAATCTGACATTCATGTTGGGTCATCGTGCAGTGAACTGATGTTCTTATATGACAGACAGCATCTGACAAGAGCAAGGTGCGAGGAAACCTGTGGTTGCTTTGGCAAGGTTCATATTCCATCACGTTAACTGAGGCACCTCTGTGGGTTCATCACCCCTGGTTATATGGTCACCACCCCATGTTTTAGCTGTAGGCTAGTTGATTACCTGTTGAAGCTAATACCAGTAAAACTTGGTGTTAACCACGAATGCGAACAATACCCTCTGATTTTTGTATCCCGTTTAATAATATCCAATTTTTGTTATGACATGCATTAACTAGATTACATGCATTAACTACAAGTTACATAAAAAATGGGATAGTCAATTAACTGAAAAGGAACATAAAATACTTTCCTTAAACGTATGAACCACTTTACTTACAGGAATACAATTTCATCAAACTAAATGACAGGACAGGAAAATACATGTAAAGTAAAAAAATAATCACCTCTCCACTCCATCATCCTCTCCACATGTCCAAACCACCTTAAAGTATTCCTCTTCACCTTTTCAGTAACATCTACATGAACACCACAACACTCTTTCACCTCCTCATTTGTCAATCGGTCTCTCCATGTAAATCCACATGCTCCTCTCAGATAACTCATTTCCACAGCTATGACCCTAGACATGCATCCCTGCATCCCTCTTGAATAGTCCACACTTTATTTTTATACATAAAGGTGGGTAGCACAATACATTCATGGAGTGCCCATAACACTTCCATAATTAATTTCCTATTCTTTATCACAGCTTTCAATGATCCAACAACCTTCCTTCCCTGCTGCAATCTTTCACATTCTTCATCTTCCAAAACACCATCCTATGGCCTTGGCTACACAATCATTTTTCAGTGTCAGTTTTGGGGAAGGGTATCAAAGTTTTGCAGAAGCACTGATCATGTAGTCAACAACTGTCTCAGTTTTTGTCTACACGATCATTGCTTCAGCAAAACTTCGATACCATGCTCCAACACTGACACTGAAAAATGATTGCGTTGCCAAGCCAAAACTTATCATACAAAGGAATTGAAGACAGGCCCTCACATTCACATTGTAGTGGCCATATTTGTTTGTATCTCGGACTGTAACTTACAGCAGGGTCGGAGGAGCTGTAAGTCCCCTACATGGAAGTTGTTGACACTGGTGTTGGCCCTCCTCAGTTTTATCAAAGCAATTCACAGGATTATATTGGTAAGTTAATGTGCTTATGCACTTCCAAACGACATTTTATAGCAGCGAATGTTTGAGAGAGACATCAGAATTGCTCAGAATTAATAGTGAGCAAAAACAACCATAGTGAGAGGTGGGGACCCACAGCATGTAGTCTTGGAGTGTTGATGATAATGAAAGAGAAGAAATAGTGTATGATATCGAAAAAGAAAAAAATAAGAGGTGAAATACAAAAGAGAATTAACCTAACCTAACCTAACCTAATCTAATGACCTTTCCTTTGGTGAAGACGAAAGAAATTCCACGCTGGGCTTAAACTTTAATAAAACCTGTATATTTTTTAAGAATTCAATAAAAGATCCAAAATAAGTTTTAAATACACTCAAAAACAAAAAAGGTCATTAAAATTTTGTTTTCATTAACCAGACCTTAAGTAACGATCCAATAACACAATACAGGAGCAAAATTAAGGCTCCAAATAAAACCATTAGTGAAAACATGAAAAATTTGCATTAAAAAAAAAAAAACATTAACCTAACCTTTAGTGACCAAGCAAAACCAAAGGTAAAGGACACTGATTAGTGAAAGGACTCTATAGTATGGGCAAAACGGTGTGTGCTGGATACCGTTTAGGTTGAGAGTGGATCTACATTGGCAGATGTGGGAAATATTTTCTCTCCTAAAGGTGCTATTTTCTTTCACAGGAGAGAGAGGTGATTCAAAGGCACTGAGAGTGATACTATAGAGAAGATGAAGCTTGTGGCCGCCTTTTGCTTTTATTGTAACAGTAGGTGAGAAGCTTCCCACAATCACGTCCTTCCTCTTCTCCACCTCCCGTATTAACACCATCATCTCATCATCAGTGAAATTGGGAACCCTTTTCTTTGAGGCTGGCTCTGTTGCTGTGCCGATAGGCTCCATCTTCCTTCTTGTCTTGTTTTTTTTTTTTTTTTAAATGCATGGAAGAAGGAACCAAAGGCCACGGGCCTGCATACCGTTCCTTCCAAAAAAAAGCAAAAACAGTACAAAAGAGAGCCAAATTCAAGATCCGTTCAATTCGAGATGCCTGGACACACTGCGTTTGAAAGACTGGAGATCATAGGAAGTAGGAAATACAGACAGAGGAAGACAGTTCCAGAGTTGACCAGTTGCATAAATAAAAGACTGGGAGTAACAGTTAACTCTTGCACTAGAGAGTTGGACAGAAAAGGGATGAGAGTTTGTTGCTAGACGGGTACTACGTGCCCGACGTAGAGGTGGAGGGATGCAAGCAGACAGTTCAGAGGAACAGTGTTTGCGGGTATAATCTGCTGCATCACTGGCTGCGGTGCCCACTTAGCCTTCTCTGTGAGTGATGGAAGTGTTTGTTTTGGTCGCATCAGCTGGCTGTCCTGTGATTGGCTATAACATTGGCAACCCTTCTTTAAAGCCAGTAAGGAACTGCGCTGTGATTGGCTACAAGAGTCCCGCCAACAACCAACTTTACTTGAAAGACTTACAAGTGGGAGGAGATACTTGCACGTAAATATGTTTCGAGTATCGCCTGTAACTGGGATTGTAGACACATTGTAAGCTACTTGAACGTAAGTCAGTTACATGACCCGTTGCTCACGTAACTTACGTGAGCTTCGAGTATCCGGGCCCTGGGAGTCTACACACACTGTCTCCATGACAACGAGGCCACTATCTACCCTCCCATCCATTCTACCTACCATCTCACCTCCCTCTCGCTCAGGTAGGGTGGGGTTGCCATTTGTGCCAAGGAATAACTTCAGAGTGCCAGTGCATGGAATCCAGGGGAGCAGAGCAGAAATACTTGGGTAATAGATGCACTACACTATTTGTAAGAGGCTGAAATATGTTTTATTAATATTCTTAAGAATCAACCTTTTACCAACATAGCCGCACCAGGGAGTATGGTGGTTGTCAGAGGAATTCAGCAGTTTAAGGATTAAGTGACCAAAATTGAAGCATGCAAGCATGTTGGAGCCTTTATAAACAATACGATATGAAGAACATATGAAACAGGGCAGGTCCCAAAACACATCCTTGAGGAACTCTGAAGCCCACCTTGAGAGGAGGACTCTATGAGCCTCCAACCACTACTTTCATTAACCTACCACTAAAGAATTCACCAATCCAGAAAAGTAGGAGCAACCAATTCCCAGCTGGGAAAGTTTCACTATCAGGATATGATGAACAAGGTCAAATGCCTTTGAAAAATCAAAAAGAATTAAGTCCACCATATGCCCCTCATCTAAACAAGTAGCAATATCATCATATGTTAGTCCTCAACCAAGTGACCTGCTCTAAAACCAAAGTGATTAGAAGATAATAGATCATTTATTAATACTGTACTTTACACACAGACATATGTCTTCCAAATTTCCTACACTAATGAGTCTTTCATCGGCTGATTAGGATAGGTTAGGGTAGACGTTCTGGTCTAATGGGAAATGTGGGCTTCCAATATTAGATGTACGGTACTGGTAATCCTAGATGGTTAAAATCACAGGGGGTATGGGGGATCATTTGCAAACAAGTTGTCGTGGGCATCCAGGCAGCTTCCTTAAACACTAAAACAGATACCAAATTAGGTAATTCTTTACAAAATGGCAGCAGCAAATCCACCCATAATACAACAAACTCATCTATACCTATCTCTCTATAGCCAGACACCATAATCCTGTAAGGGGTGCCCATTTGTCTTTGAGTAAGTTGTTTTATGGGGAGGGGCACTAACCCTCCACCATCTCACTTGTTGCTACATAGGGAACACATACCGTATGGGCTCATTATATGGCTACCAGTCAGCAATGTAAATGGTTTCCTGGCTTACAGGAAACCATTAGGCTTGTCACCGAATGTAAAGACACCCGAAAAGGAAAGAAAAGTACTGTAATAAAAGTGATACGAAAAAAGGAAGAAATAGGAAGAGAGGTGGGCAGAAACAGAAAAAGAATAATATAGATGAAGGAAGAAGCAGGCAACACTACATCATGATTGGATGACAGTCACCATTACCTACCACCAACTCATGATCTCTATCTATCTATTGCCAGACGCCTCAATCCCGAACGGGGTGGCCACAAACAAATCGCCTCCATGTCACTCTGTCCCCTGCCATTTCACTACCACGCTCCCAACTCACACCCCCCTCTCTCATATACCTCTCCACTCCATCCCTCCATCTCATCCTCGGCCTCCACCTCCCTCTCACTCACATACACTCTCCTCGTCAATCTTTCACTCTCCATCCTCTCCACATGCCCAAACCACCTTAACGTGTTTCTCCTAACGCTTCCCATCACATCCTCAACCACACCACAATGCTCCTTCACTTCCTCATTTGTTAGTCTGTCTCTCCATGTGACTCCACATGCTCCTCTCAAATAACTCATTTCCACTGCTCTCACTCTTGACTTCTGTCCTTCCAACAGGGTCCAAGCTTCACTTCCATATGTCAGAGTTGGTATCACAATACTGTCATGTAACAACTTTTTCACTTCCATCCTCACCTCCCTGTTTCTTACCACTGCTTTCAACGAACCAGCAACCTTCCTTCCCTGCTGCACCCTTTCGAGCACTTCACCCTCCAGACTATCATCCTTACTCATCACACTGCCCAAGTACTTAAATTCACTCACATTCTCCATATCCTTCCCATCCAATCTCACTGTACACTCACTGGCTTCACTTCTCTCGAAGACCATCACTTTACACTTCCCCACATTCACCTTTAGATTCCGTTTCTTACACACTCTCCCAAACTCATCTACCAAGCCTTGCAGCTCCCCTTCGTCTTCACTCAACAACACAGTATCATCTGCAAACAACAGTACAGGGAGTTTCCACACACTGCCCTCTCTCACTAGGGCCACTCCAACATCCACTGCCCGACCTTGTATCTCTTTTATAACCCCATCCATATACAGATTGAACAACCATGGAGACATGACACATCCTTGTTTCAATCCAACCTTC
>JAGKTI010001949.1:38332-73244 GCA_018397915.1 Birgus latro | reverse complement strand
GAGAGAGAGAGAGAGAGAGAGAGAGAGAGAGAGAGAGAGAGAGAGAGAGAGAGAGATTTGATGTGTTGCCATGTAGTTTCGTGTGTTAAGGAAGAAATATAACATCTTCACCCGTTTGTATATATATCACACAGTTATCCTTTCCTGCTGTAGTTGTACAATCCGTGTGTAATTAAAAACACATAAATAACATGGAAGTTTATATAGGAGTGAATAGGCACGAAGCAAAATATAAATATGCTCAAGATAAGGTAGCTGAGTTTGTTATATGTCCTTTGTGGTGCATGTTCTTGATCTCGGATTGTAAGCTGGTAACTATATAAACCAGTTGAAAGTTACTTGGTGGCCTGCTGGGTTAAAACTCTCCAGCTGAATATGGCCCATAGAGTAAAGCCAGTGGTTGGTTGGGTTTTATTGCTCACATAATGCCACTTAGGGATCAACGACTGGTCATTGAAGCCAAATGTGTCTAGAATTAGTGTCCTAGCCCTGGTTCCCTGCACTTTTGATGGAGTAGTACCAAAGATGATTTTATTCAGCTTGGTATAGAGCTGTTGGGCTGAAGGATTTACTGTATAAGGTACCCTTTTATCTTAGCATGACATAGAGCGTATTGGCAGAAAAATGGTAATGTTACAGGTCAACATACTTTGCATAGCGCTTCTTGGTGACTAGCATCAAAAGGTGGATGATAGATACATGTATACAAAATATATTCATTGGAGACTGTAGATGCATAACTTCTTCAGCCAAATGACATAATGTTTATTTCATTCTTGCTATCACTGAATGGCATTTCTTCAGCTTAGGATGGATCTGTAGTAGTGGACGGGTCAGTAAAGGCTGTGTCTAACCCTCTTAGTTCAAAAAGTCATCCCAGAACTGAATAAAATGTTTAGTAGAAGCAGCAATAGAAAGTATGTCATCAGAGTAAAGGGGTAAAGAACTGTGTGTGTGTGTGTGTGTGTGTGTGTGTGTGTGTGTGTGTGTGAGCATTTTGTGGTGTGTATGTTGTTCTTATTGTGTTGTGTTGTTTCAGATGTGGGTATCACGGCAGGAGCAAGCCAGACGCGGCGAGCAGAGAGCACAACACAGGAGTGGCACGTAGAACACTGTCATCTTAGCTAGGTAATGTTCCAATTTAACCTGTACTGGAAATTTTGGGTGGGAGAAAGACATAGGTTAGAGCTTCTCTTCTTTTTCTCTAATGTTTTGGTCTACACAGAACTCATCATCAGAGTTCTGTGAAGCCTTAAATGTTAGACAAAATAAGGAACCCATGCTCTAACCTGTGTATATCTTCCACCCAACATTTCCACTTGTCACAGTGGATCATCTACATTAACTCATACTAAAATTGCTGATAGATATCGCATTAGTTATTTATTCATACTGAAATTTTTTCATAACTTTCATACATGATGCTGTACTTAGTCCTTTACTGCCTGAAATTACTGTACATTGGATTTTGCAGAGATGGTTGTTAATGTACAGCCCTTTGCATACTAGCTTAGTCCAGCAGGTCAAAAGTTTCAGGATTCCCATCATTTTGTATCTGATTGAAGAATTATTGTAGCCCAAATTAGAGAAAGGAAAACAAAACAGGATAGTGTGGTGGTGTATAAAATTAAGTTCATTTTCCATCAAGAGTATGAGGGAGTACTGTATATGATGATAGTGTATATTAATTACAAAAAGAGAATGAATGTAGATAGTGATACCCAAAATTAACCAGTCCATTTTCCTTTCAGGGGTATGCGTGGCACGGTGAAGCAGAGCAGCGGAGGAGGAGGAGCGGGTGCGGTGAAGGAAGAGGGAGGAGGAGGAGGAGGAGGAGGGGGCGGAGGAGGGGTGAAAACGGGAGGTGGGGGCGGGCGTCGCAATAAGGCCAATAATCATGCCCATGCCCCCACCCTACCCACACCCACCATTAAACAGGAGGTCACTGGTGAGTTACCCCTTGAGGACTTATATCTAATGGCCTCTTCACTCTAAAGTCTGCCTTGGACATGTTCAGATGCAAATTGTCTGACTGTATAGGTTATGACAAGTTGGAAATTGGAAGAACACCCCTTTTGATTGGACCCCATTTTGTTAATTCCACTTCTTACTTTCACAAAATGGAGGAGGCACATCCCTCTGCTCATCATTTTTGGGTCTATGCCTTCTCCATTTTCCCTGCATCTTGCTGTGTGGAATAACCTCTTCTGACCCTGTTGGGGCACTGTCTGCCACAGGAAGACAGCTGCTTGCTCTTGTGGTCATTGGTTCATCTCGGCCAGACAGACGTGTACAGTGAGAACAACTGCCTACGTTATGTCTTGTCATTAAAAAAACATTTGCCCAGAACATGGACTAGTGAAGTGGGGTGTTTTTCTTTCCAGTTTTACCCCAATGTGCAATGATCAGACAGCCTGCATCAAAACAAGTCTTATTAAGATCTCAGTGTGGAGAAGCCCCAGTTCATTAAATGTCGATGATGGTGATGTGATGATCTTGTCCCAGTTTCTTTTACTAAAAATGTGTATGTTGGATGAGCTGGGAGGGTGAGGTACAGGTGTATATGGAGATGCTCATGATATGCATTACCCTTGTTTGACTTAGGCAGTGATATCCTCCATCCATATTGATTACATGCTAAGACTGTCTCGTTCAGGACTGGTATAATGGTATTAGTGAGATACGTATCTGTGGACATGAGAAATACCAGAGAGCGTTGGATGGTACAGTACATTTGATCTCTCTGTCTGTCTATACAGCTTGTTGTTGGATGCCTTAATCCCATAAAGGGTGGCCACAGACAAATCACCTCCATGTCACTTTGTCCTCTAACATTGACTGCCCTCCTTCCAACTCACATCCCCCCTCTCTCATGTATCTCTCCATTCCATCCTTCCATCTCATCCTTGGTCTCCCCTTCCCTCCCCTCCTCCTCCACCTCACTCACATTTCTAGCCAGTCTCTCATTCTCTGTCCTCTCTACATGACCAAACTGTCTCAGAGTATTTTTCTTCATGGTTTCAACCAACACATCAACACCACAGTGCTTCAACACTTCTTCATTTGTTGGTCTGTTTCTCCATGGAACTTCACATGCTTGTCACTGTGTATTATTCTCACAGTCTCTAAAAGGTTTTGTTCAATTTAAGAAAGGACTCTTTTACTGAAAAGGTTCGAAACTATCTCCTTTAACTCTTTCAGTATGGTGACATATTTTACTGAGTTATTCACGATTTATACTAAATTTCAGTGTGATGTGTCTTGGTATGGGAGTGTAAGATGTGAGAAAAGAAAAAATTAGATTTAATGAGTTCAGATTTCCTAAAGATTTCCTTATGCAGACTAAGTGAAGGTAGTTTAAAAGGGATGCCGAATTGTGTCGTAGCTGGTGAATGAGTGAGGTGTCTGTGATAAGCTGGTTTAAGATAAGATTAGCCAACAGAGTGTCAGATAGCACTATATAACAATACAGTACTGGGAGTAGCATTAGCAGGTTTAGCTGTTCATCTCATCAGTATAATGATGTCTATTGATTCTTCACACTACTGTAGTCCATTTGTTCTAACCTCATAATGATCCCTAAGCCCTTTCAGCTTGGTAGCCTCATGTACTGTAGTCAGATTGGACGGTTGATCTGACTAGTAACCAAGGAGATTCATTCTTACCAATGACCAAATGTCACTGAATTATACACAAATCATGGCTTAGTATTTAAGTTGTTTGAGTGGCCCAGTTCATAAGATGAAACCAATGTGACTATAGACAATTTTATCGAGTTAAGGAAACACCCACTATGGTCAAAATATTAGTTTTGAGTAACCTTTTCAGTCAGATGACATATTTGTACCGCCAGCCTACATAGAGGTAATATTCTTGGTCATATCTGTTTCCTTCTCTGAGCTTTAACTTTTGAAAAGCTTGACCTAGAATTCTCAGTTGCATTTCTGGTGGTCTAGTGGATTATGGTGCCCCACGTGGATGTGACCCATAAAAGTTTAAATTCAAGGGGTAGTTGGGGTTTATTGCTTACTTAAATACTTGAGGGTAAGGGACTGGTTGCTATCACCTTAAATGCCCTGGACACCAACACTTTTTAGTAGGCAATAGAGGTGTGGTGCAATGATATAAGTGTAATTCTGTGATTTTTAAATTTCAGGACTGTATTTATCTTTTTCACTCATTCCTTGATATTTTCTATTGTTTTCTTCCCATGATAAAGATGTAAAATTGTCATTTTTTTTAAATTTATCATTGCCTTCTTTCTTGCCATTGCTTCCTTAGATAATTTGATTATTTAATTTTCTTCTTCTCGCTCATGTTTGCCATAACAATTTCCTTCCCTTTTCCGCAGAGGTGAAGCCGGACCCTGATGCAGCAGTGGGAGTGGGGCCGGCCGGGGTGGGGGGAGTGGGGCCCCCCTGCCTCAATGGGGATGACCCCACCCCAAAGCTCAACCCTGCCTGTCCCACAAACAACAATAACAACACCAGCACCAACAATAACAATAATAGCAACAATAAGGCTGCCACAGTGAAAGTAAATACAAGTTTTAATCACTTTGGTTCCAATAGCATGTGTATTCTAACCTGACAAAGATCTCTCATTCCTCTCGGTGGTTCAGTTAATGGGCAGTTATCATCAGAGTGGAGGGTTGATTTGATTATTAACTATGGAGATTCATTTCTGACTCATAACTATGGCTCATGAGATTTCATGTAACCGTGAATTACTGTTCAAGTGATAGGAATGGCCCAATTTTGTCAGATGAAAACAAACTAACTGTAGGAAATCATTCTCAACCATAATGCTATATGCTGATGCAGTATTTTGTAATCATTTACAATGTTCTGACAAAATGTTCATGTCTTTTGTTTACAGGTTGTCTTGTCCATATTTTAATAATATTTTGTGTTGTAGTCAGTTTAAATTTTCAGTAATTTCTTTCATTTGAGGTAGGTATGGCAAAATTCAACTCTTATGCTGTAAAATACAGTAGTAAGAAGAAAAAGCTTAATTTTAGAGAGATTCTTTTCCCAAGAGAGCTTAAAACAGCTTGAAAACTCTGCTTGCTTCATGAAGATAAGGTATTCTTGGATAAGCATGATGTAGGAAAGCTTTTATCAGATAACATGAAAGGGATGGTGATATTTCATGTTACAGTGCCTGCTTTATGTGATCTTGTGCTGGGTGTTAAAATTGTTCTAATAGGTTCTGTTAGAGGAATTTTGAGTACTCTTAGAAGTGTATAGTTATGTTTGATAAAGTATGAGAGTGATAGCCCCTCAACCCAATCCCCCCCCTCCGCCATTTCTTTTTCTTTCTTTCCTCGTGCCGTTTCCAGGTGATTTTATTCATCATGGGAGACCTTACAAGCTTCCCAAGTCTTGTTAGCAGTAGTTATAACCCAGGCTCTTCAGCAGGTGAATCAGGTACACTGCAGGTTGAAGATGTCCTCCTGCTGCAATCCACCATCCCCCTTTCAAGGGATAGGGAGGGAAATGAGGGAAGTATGTATAATTGAGCAGCTCCATCACCCAGTTATATCAGTGCTACCATGTGAAGATGCCCCACACCAGCACCTGTCTCATCTAAGCCACATCATATCATCTGTTTGGCAGACAGAATAAAATCAGTACTGTATCATAGGGCTGAGGGAGTTAATCTGATATGATAATAGTTTTGGTGGTTGGCAACAAAGAGGTTTGGAGCTGTTTTTATCATTGCTACCCTAAGTGAACTCTGGTGTTATATGTCTTTGCATAGATGGATAGATAGGCAGTATATCACAAGTATCTTTGATAATTTAAATACTGTACATTTGAAGGGAGTATGGCAATCAGTATCCCTTCTAGCATTCAACCCAGGACCATTAAATAGTTCGCTCTCCTTTTTACACCATTGACTTACATGATACAAGTTGCAAAAGGATAAAAATCTGGATCATGTAAGAGTAAAAACAGTATAAGATCATTTATCCTGTGTTTAAGTGGTAGTTAAGAGCTTTTCTTGACTACAGTACATGGGAACACTTATCAGTGACACTTTACATCTGCAATTTAGAATAACTTTCATGTAGTGGGACTAATATGACTGGGTTGCTACGCTACTGTTATCTAAATGTCTCTCATCTCACACCCCAACCCCCAAAAGGAAGATGGTTGACTGCAGGAGGACAGGTTCAACCTGCAGTTTACTGGGTTCACATTCAGATGAGCCTGGGTTTGCCACCACTTCTACTACAAGAATAGCCATGTTTGTGTGTTGTAGTCTGAGAGTATTGTTTATTGAGTGCTTTCCATTTCAGTTAGTCTATATGATAAACATTTAGATAAACTGGTTTGGTGTTGGCAGGTAAAGCAGGAGATAGCCAATGGAGAGGACACCAAGCCTGGTGGCCCCTCCCCCACCACCACCACAACCACTGTCACCACCACCTCCACCACCACTGCCACCACTACCACGACCACACCACCACACACTGCTGAAGGTAAGAGAAGGTGTATTGTCTGATGTCAGTGACTTAAGTGCTTCACAGCAATTTCCAGCAACCTTGGGAAATAATTAGCTAGTAATGGCACTTGGTTTAGCTTCCAGTCCATAGAAAACATTGGCTGTACCATGGTGAACCTCAGTATAGGAATCCCTTTAAGGATTAGTATGGCATCGTTTGATTAATTGGTTGATTAGCACCCTGCCAGCTAACCTCTTGAATTCAGGCGATTTTTTTTTTTTTCCCCATACTGCTACCAAATTTTAAAAAATTCAGTTTTGGAATGGCCTTGTTGTAATTTTAGGGGCTTATTAAGGTAGTTTCTTAGTCCTCTTATTAGAAAAATCTCTTGTTAAGTTGAAAAAAAACTATCTGTAGGATGCAATAATAAACTAAAAACAACATCCCTGGGTTGGATGGGATAATTCATTTTTGTTTTTCATTCTATCGTATCTCATCTTGTGTAAGCTAATCCAATCTAGCACAGCCTTCGCATGCCAAGTTTTTTAAGTTGATCAAAGCCCTTTGTCAGATATTTAATTAGTGCTGATTTAGGTTTGATCAAGTTGAACAAGTACCAAAATGACAAGTGTGACTCTACCTTATCTTATCTAACGTAATCTAATCCATCTAGCATAACCTTCATTCACCAGGTCCTTTGCCAGTTGAGATGGGGTGTGAGGACAGATGTGGTTTGGCTAGAAATTTGGTGTATAGTAAGTCTTGATTCTAAGTCACCTCAGTTGACATTATTGTTGCTAATAAGTTCTTAGTCAGTTTTTTAAAATCTTGTACAGTCATCCCTCCTTTTATTGCAACTTTGACTTTGCTGGTATGTTTATTTGCAGAAGAGTAAACCATCGCAAAATACCTTAGGATAAGGTATAGTTTGGGACAATTTAATGAGCTTTATTGTTAAATCATATGAATATACACTTCAGACAAGTATATTCTAATGTCCAGAGATGTTTTAAGACAACACAATGGGTTTTTAGGCAATTGACAATAACAAATTATGTCTTTTAACGCTCTTTTAGATGGGTTTTCATTATTCATAATTTTTGTTATTCACAAGCATGTCTGTTCTGTGACCTCCATACCAAATGAGGGATGACAGGTTCTGTCATACCTAGTTTATCAAGTTGATTTGTCAGTTGCCACCAGTTTACAGTATTGTTCTATGTGTATTGAAAAAGCAGTGATATTTAAGACAGCATCCCTGACTTATGACAAGGACTGGCTGTATAGTCAAGATAAACAGATTAGATTAAGTATTTGACAAGCCAAGTGGCAGAGTAGTCAGTGTTTACCAATAGGTGATTGATTTGGCTGTGCTGGTGTGTAGACTGACTGATTAACCCATTCAGTACAGTAATATATTGTTTAGTTAATTTTTGCATCCTGTAGATGACCTTATTCAGTAGTGAAAGGATTATTGAGACCTTTATCAAACCCCTCCAGCCTGAAAAGTCTCTGCTAAGGTGATAAATTAGTCTGTAAATAGCAAAAACTAAAATGGAAAAAGACATCATTGTATTGAAGGAGTTAATTAGCTAGTGCCACCTGCATAGATTAGTTTGATATGAGTTAAGATCCAGAAAGGAATTAAAAAGATTAAAAGGAAAGCAGATTAGATTAACCAAAATCTTGCTACTTATTAGTTTATTGGTGCGAGTGACAAAATTGTAAGTTGCGAGAACAGAAAAAAATGATGCCACATTATGAAATGACTAACGGTAGGTGTTTGATAAAGGCAATAACAGTCTGTCCCATTTTATTCCTTGTCAGGTATTGGGACCCAAGGCAAGGCTGTCCTAGGTTGGAACTCTTAACTCCTCTAGTTCAGTTGCATATTTTCTTTTATATCCTCACTGTTTCCAGGTTATTATATTCATCTTAGGGGTGATTTTCTAAACTGGGGGGATTAGAGATAGCCTACATTAACCATCCTTGAGCTGGTGGATCATTACAGGGTTTAGTTGTTGCCACTTCTGAAGATGAAGTTTGTATTGTACATGAATACTGTTGACAGTTATCATAACTGTCAAGGTGTAAATATGTTTTAAGCACTAGTGAATTCCCCAGGAAGAACTGTCACTTTTGAGAAACAAAAGACCAAATTGTTATTATTATTTATTATTAAGTGGAATAAGTTATCTAGTGTTAGGTAGAATAATAAAAAATATTAATCCATGGAGTGAAGGGGTTTGAGTAGGTGGCAAGAATGAGTAAACAAAGTTTACAAAATAAATGGCTGACCACTCATTGTTTCCCAGTATCAGCATCAGGGCTGCCATCTTTCTTTTTTGCCTGTTTGTGAGGGCTAATTAGTCTTTCCTTTTGTGAGCCGAAAAGTTTAGGGAACCATAAAAACTGGGAGAGTTCACCTTCCATTTTTTTGGCATTTGCCTAAAGTTCTTTGATCCCGGCTTCAGCCCCCGCAATCTGATGATATATTTTTAACTTTAGTCATGCTATCTGTGAGCAGGTTTTTATTTTATTTATTTTTTTTTAATTAGCTTTAGGAAGACTATGAATTTTATGAATTAAATATAGTGTTCATTAATCATCTTCAGTATGTGGAGGGGGGGTGGGGGGTGCTGGAGAGGGATACCTTTGTGCGGTGACACCATCATAACCAGGTGACTCTGCTGCCTGGTTATACAAACGTTCCTGATTTACAGTACTTCCTTTCCACCAAAGGAGAAAGATGGGCTGCAGGAGAAGGGCAGCTTCAGCCTGCAGTCCGCCAGGTTCACATTTCAGATGACCCTGGGTTTAAGGGTGGTAATTTTCTAAAGTCTTATAGTAATTTAAGTTTTTCTTGATTGAATAATGAATACTTCTTGTAGGCACTGCAGTAGGTGAATGCTGTAATGTGTACTGTAGTATAATTTAAACTTTCTCTGATGAATGACTTTTGTAATGAATTCTGTAGATCTACCTTTTCCTTCTGCATCTTCTCCCCTTCTCCACGCAAGTTTGTAGCGCTGTATGCTGTAATGCCATTGTCATGTATTTCACAATATTTTTTTCCATTCCCTGTAATTTAAGTCTGTACCATTATCGTATGACATCTTACATTCGAGGAAAGAAAAGTTTAGGTCTCCTTTATGTAAATTTCCAGAGTTACATGTACGAGTTCCAGTATTGTTGTCATAGCTTTTAAAACGAAGTCACTGTGCGTTTAGCCAGTTTACCAAAGCACGTGTATGTGCACGTGTATGTGTGCAGGTTGTGGCGCAGTGGGGGAGGGAGACAGGGCCAAAGTCGGGGGTGTGTGTGGGGGCGTACCGTCTCTGGATGGCACACCGTCCCTAGCACAGCTCCACACCTCAGGTAAGAATCCCTGACCCATCCCCCACTCACACAGATAGGCATAAGTTCCATCCCCATCCAGTATTCATGGAGAGATGAATACGTTTACTTCCTGTCCCTGAATTCCTGTCCCTGTGCTGCACTGAGGTATAATAATGTAGGTGTTGTAATTCTCCCTAACACAGGTAAGAGTCCTCTCCCTCCCCCCCACTAACATGGACAGTCATAATTTCCATCCTTATCCCTTATTCTGTTAGGGACGGACAGGTTTAATTCCCATCCCTGTCCTTCACTCACATAGGTATATGTAGGTGTTATGATTCCTCCTTCTCAGTACAGGTAGGATGCCTGTCCCTCTCCTCCACTCACACAGATAGGTATAATTTCCATCATCATCCTTCATTCACTAAGAGATAGATATACTAAATTCCCTTCCCTAAATTCCTGTCTGAAATCTTCACTTTCATAGGTATACATGTGTCATAATTCTTCCTGCCTTGCACAAGTAAGACTCCCTTTTGAGACCCCCACCCTCGTGGATAAGCATAGTTTGTCTCTATCTCTCATTCATTAAGGAACAGATTTGTTTACAGTAGTTCCCATCCCCATTCTTCAGTCACTTAGGTATAGGTAATGATACCCTTCCTTTGCACATCACTGTACTCCTCCCTGGCCCTTACTCAGACATGTAGGTGTAGGTTCCATTCATTTCTCTCATTTATATAGGTAGGCATAGTCGGAGATGAAAGTTTGTTGGCTCTTCCACTGCATCTGCTTTACGTGTAGGGCTTGTCTGTCACTTTGCTCCCTGATGTGCGATGTAGAAAATCATCTGTGGGAAGTGAAACATGCCAAGTCTATTTTATCCTAAGAATATTAGCTAAGAAAAAAGTAGAAATGGTGAAATTAGAAATTAAAAGCAGTGAAATCTTAGGGGAACTTTGTCCTGACGCAAAGTTAGCCATAATTCCCTTCTTGAGATAGGCGTAAATGTCCCTTCTTAGATCCCACTTATATTGAAAAGTATAATTCCCATCTCTGTCCCTTATTTATATATAACTCCCATCCCTGAATTATATAGGTACCAGCAGATATATTTCCCATTCCATCCCCAAATTATAATGATTGATAAAATTCCCCTCTGCAGCTCCCATTCACATAGGTATAATTTCCATTGCTGTCCCCCATTCACTTAGTCCCTGCAAAATAATGAAATTTTTCTGTATTTTATTCTTGTTGTCACCAGTTGATTTTCATTAGCTTAGGAAAGCCACATAGTAGTGAAGGGGTTATTGAAAACTATAGCTGTCTAACATTGGCAGTTTGAAAAGACACTTCTGTTGTTTACCTCTCCTGTCTTCGTTCCACCTTCTGTTGCTCCATTCTTCTCATCCCTGACCTTTGCTTTTCCCTTCTTCCTGCCCTGTATCTATCTTTTCTTGTTTCCTACCCACTGTCACTTTCTGCTTCTCCTCTTCCTCCCCTCTGTACCTATTTTCTTCCCAACTGTGAATCTTTCCCTTCTTCCTATCCCCACCCTATTTCTGTATCTTCTCCATAGTTCTCTCTCCTTTTTTTTTTTTTTTCTTATTTTCTCTCCTGCCCTTTCTCCTCCAGATAAACTCCCTTTCCCAGTACAGGCATACCCCAGTTCAATGATATAATTGGTTAGGTAAAACCCTATCGTTAGGTGGGGTATCGCATGTCGGGGTACTTTTAACATGTACTGTATTTCAGTGTGGACTGTTTACCAGCCTTGGGTTTCCCCCTAAACCAAACCCAAAACCTACCCAAATGAGCCCCAAAACAAGTTTAAAGCCATTCTAAATTGCCTAACAA
Source organism: Birgus latro (assembly GCA_018397915.1). Classification (NCBI taxonomy): domain Eukaryota; kingdom Metazoa; phylum Arthropoda; class Malacostraca; order Decapoda; family Coenobitidae; genus Birgus; species Birgus latro. Next base: position 61,597 of record JAGKTI010001949.1, on the reverse strand, counting down.
CCATCAAGGAAGCTAACCTAAGCCTGACCGCCTGTAAATAACTCACTAAACCAACAAATAAAATCTGAAAATTGTCTAATATAAGTTTGGAAAAAATTCAGGCTTAGTAAACTGTACCCCAGAATGACAGTGTTCATCCCACCTATGGCTAAAACACATTAATCTAAGTCTAAAAACTGTTTATAAATCAGCCTAAACACACAAATTTAGTCTAAAATATCATCAAAATCAGTTTAAAAAATAGAAACCCATTATTAAACTGGGGTTTGGCCATTGTTAGGCGGGTTATGTTGGTATTTCTACCCCCATCGTTAAGCCGGGGTATCGCATCCAGGGATATTGTATGTTGAGGTATTACTGTACCTTCCTCCTCCTGAAATGCTTTTTCAGAACCCTTCTCCCATTTCCGCCCCTCCCTTCCTTTCCCCTTCTTTATGCTAGTGAACACACTCAATCTTTTTAATATACATTGTTGATGGATAATATTTTCATAGTGCCATCGTAGTGAATGTCGGGTTTTTCTGCCAAAAAAATTTCTTAGTAGCTTCCCCATTCTCTCTTGGGAAATGCATTTTTCCAGCATGCATTTTTGCTTGGTGATGTGGCCTTTGATATAATCTAACTGAAGTAGATTTTTTTTTTTTTTTTTTTTTTTTGCTTGCTGTCACTGACATATTAAGGCTTCTTGCTTGAATACAATACAGACTTTTTTCTTGCTTGTGTATTTTTATCATGACCCAGTCAGTTGGATGATCTGTTTTCATATGTCATCTTGCTGCCACCAGATGATTTTATTCATCTTAGGACAGACCTCTGATAGTGACAGTGCCCATGAAGGCTTATCACTAACCCCGTCAGTTCTGAGTCTCTGCAGATTTTAATATCATATGTTGGTAGCAGGATGAAAATGGAAAAAATTATGTCATCAACATGAAGTGGTTTGTTCCTGCAGTTATTGTAGGAGTGGAGAAAAATTGTACTGTATGCTGAAAGAAAGGTAGTCAAAAAAAGAAAGAAAAAAGTTTGTTAAGGGTATGTATGCATGTATTAATTTAAGTTTGTCATGCCTTATTGGGTGATTGTGCCCATTTCTTTCTTCAGTTCCCTCTGGCCAACTTCCCTGTTTTAATTATAGATTTAAATACAGGTGATTTGTTAAGGAATTAATAATGTGATTATAGATTATTACCATCTTTGAGTGTGATGTATGGTGTGGTAGATGTATGGTGTGCTGCTGCACACACTCCTCGCTTCCTATAACTTTAACATCCCTCACTAACATCCCTCACTAGGAGATTAGTGAGGGATGTTAAAGTTATAGGAAGCGAGGAGTGTGTGCAGCAGCACAAACTGTTGATTTGTGACATGGTGCTTAAGGAACAAAGGATGAGAAGGAGGACATATGTACCTAGGAGGAAAATATGGAAGCTGAGAAACCAATCAGTAAGGGATGCCTTTTATAGTGAGATGAGGAGAGTGGTGGCTGAACAGGAAGCCGAAGATAGAGACGTTAATGAACAGTATGGAGCCCTTAAGAACAACCTCTTGAGAGTTACCGATGCAGTATGCGGTTGGACAAGGGGCCCACCAAGACATAAAGTAACTTGGTGGTGGGATGAGAGTGTAGAAGCCGCAGTTAAGGAGAAGAAAAGGCTTTTCCGGGAATGGAAGAAGGGTGGTAACAGGGAGGAGTACTTGGCTGCCAAGCGCAGGGCTAGAAGAGAGGTATACAGGGCGAAGTCTGAGTCACAGAGACTTTTACTTGATAATCTAAATCATGAAGGAAGGAAAAATATGGTTTTTAGGGTGGCAAATCAGATGAAGAGAGATAATCGGGACATTGTAGGCGAGCAGTGTGTGAAGAATGATGAGGGAAGGGTACTGGTAAACAGTGAGGATATTAAAGATGCATGGAGAGAGCATTATAGTCGGTTGTTGAATGAGGAGTTTGATTGGGATAGGGAGGGTTTGGAGCCAGGTGATCCAGTGTTTGGGCCTTGGCCTTTGATTGACGCTGCTACTGTGAGTGAGGCAATAGGCAGGATGCGGGTGGGGAAGGCAGCAGGTGTGTCTGGGTTGACTGCCGAAATGTTGAAGGCCTCAGGAGATATTGGGGTGAGGTTAGTCACTGACCTGATAAATATGATTATATATGAGTGTGTGGTCCCAGATGATTGGCTGAAGAGTGTAATTGTAAATGTGTACAAAGGGAAGGGTGATGCCCTGGAAAGGGGAAATTACAGAGGTATAAAGCTCTTAGATCAGATAATGAAAGTAATGGAGAGAGTTCTAGAAGGTATGATTAGAGAAAGAGTGAATATCAATGAGATGCAGTTTGGGTTTATGCCAGGCAGGGGGACCACTGATGCCATATTCATTGTTCGACAGCTTCAGGAAAAATATATTGGCAAGAAAAGGGAATTGTATTTTGTTTTTGTTGATTTGGAAAAGGCCTTTGACAGAGTCCCTAGAGAGGTGGTGAAGTGGGCAATGAGAAAGCTGGGGTTGGAAGAGTGGCTGGTTAGGGTGGTTATGGCCATGTACGTGGGTGCTCGCACCCAGGTAAGAGTGAATGGAGTTTTGAGTGATGAGTTTCCCGTGAATGTTGGTGTGCATCAGGGGTCAGTTTTGAGTCCCTTGTTGTTTATCATGGTGCTTGAAGCCCTCTCACGTGACTTCAGAGATGGACTCTCATGGGAGATGTTGTATGCTGATGATTTGGTGCTGATTGCTGAGAATGAAGGGGAGGCTGAGGAAAGATTTAAGAAGTGGAGAGATGGTATGGGGCACAAGGGCTTAAGGGTAAATGCAGATAAAACAAAAGTGATGATATCTAGGGTTGGCGGCGGTACAATCAGAGGAGAGGGAGAGTGGCCATGTGCAGTTTGCCACATGGGTGTGGGAAGTAATTCCATCTTGTGCAGTGTTTGTGATAAGTGGGTGCACAAGAGATGTAGTGGTATTAGAGGTAGACTGCGAGATAATGCTGATTTCATGTGTGCGGTGTGTCGGGGAGAGCAGGAGGAGATTGTTAGGCGTGAGAGGGTTGAACTTGCAGGTGAGTCTCTTGAGTGTGTGGAGGAGTTTTGTTATTTGGGAGACATGTTAGGTGCCGGAGGTGGGGCTGGAGTTAGCTCGGTTGCTACAGTGAGAAGTGGTTGGAAGAAGTTCAGGGAGCTGTTGCCTCTCCTGACATTGAGAGGACTCTCCTTACGTGCTAAGGGGTCTTTGTATGCAGCATGTGTTAGGAGTGTGATGCTGTATGGTAGTGAGACCTGGGCAGTAAAGGAAGAAGATATTCGCAGGCTCAAACGTACAGAAATGACAATGATTAGGTGGATGTGCAGTGCGTCCCTGCGTGCAAGGCCTGGGGGGGCTGGGCTTACGATAGAAGAGTTGAGAGGTAGGATGGGACTGGAGTGTATTGGTGTTGTGATGAGGAGAGGCAGGCTGAGGTGGTTTGGACATGTGGAGAGGATGGGGGAGGATAATTGGGTACAGAGGGTGAGAGGTGTTAATATTGGGGGAGGGGTTGGGAGGGGTAGACCGAGAAAGACATGGGATGAGGTCATTAAATGTGACTTAAGGGTTAAGGGACTGACTAGGGAGGCTGCCAGAGATCGAGCAGCATGGAGAGCCGCCATTAGGTGACCAAGGCCGACACATGCAAGCATGTTGGAGCCTTCAAAAATGAGCGAATGAAGATATTTATGAAAGCAGTTAGATATTGATGATGATGATGATGACAGTGCTGATGGTGTTTATGACAGTGATAATAATAGACATGAATAGCAATTAGCTTATTTTACTAAATCACACTATTTCTCCCATTTAGATGGTGATGGCAGCGGGGCAGGACCAGGTGGAATTCCAGGGGGTCTAGGCGGTCCAGGGCTGGGTGGGGCAAAGGGTGGGGCCGGGGCGGGGGTGTCGACGAGTGAGGCGCAGTACATGCAGCAGCAGAGCCAGATATTTGTCTTTACTACACTGTTGGCTAACAAGGCGGCGGAGGCTGTCATACAAGGCTCGTTCAACACCATCATAGCCTTCCACTGTGCTCAGCCTGGCACCAAAAAGCTGCTTGAGGTATTATTGAATTTGTCTGTTTCTCAGTTATCAGTGGTTGTCCTGTTGAAACTACTGTAAGTAAGTACAGCTTATATGTATTTTGCATATACAGTATATTAATTAAAGCTTGATATAAACTGAGTGGCTGTTGACTGTTAATATTTGTGAAGTTTATAATGTGTTTCCAGTGTTCAGTCTCAGTATTCCATACATTAATGATATATTTGTATGATTTTTTGTTACTCACTTAGTGTTCTAAATAGCTTCTCCATGAATCATAGTTCTGTGATTGCTACAGTATACACAGTTAAGTCAGTTACTGTGGCAGTTGCAGAAGATTGTAACAATAAACAGTTGAAGTACTACTTTTTGTTTGTGTTGACAGAAACACCCTCTGAAGACAACACAGTTTGTGCGGCACAACCCGGCCCACTGGCTCAACACATTTGCCATGAAGGGTAACAAGGGCCACATGAAGGGCCCCATGGCTCCCAATGGACCTATGATGACCAATGGACCAATGGGCCCCGGCGGTCCTATGGGGCCTTGCAGTCATATGGGTCCTGGTGGTCCTGGGGGAGAGATGGGACCCATGGTGAGTTATCCTGATCTGTTTTGTTAACATTTAGGCCTGTATACTCATCAGCTTTGGAGGCTTCCTAGAGTCAGTTTGTTTTCATCTGATGAAACTCAACCATTCCCATAACATGAATATGAAATTGTGGTTGTATGACATTCGATGAGCCATAGTTAGTATGTAGAGATGAGTTTCTGTGGTTACCAGGCAAATCAACCATGGTTACCAGGCAAATCAATCCACCATTCTGACTACACATTAACATACCAAAAAGAGAAGTAAGCTTGTAAGAATTTATGTAGTCTCCCCCCCCATTGTCCTAAAATTGCCATCTCTCTATCTTGAACACTGCTTTGTAACAATAATGCAGGCCATAAGGATGTGCTATGAAAAGGATGTAGGCCATATTGTTGTCTAATTCTGCCACTGGGCCACGTGAAACAAGTTACAAAAAAATGAAATCTGGGGCAAGTTAAAGGAAAAGATTTACAGTAAGCCATCTAAGCAGACAAGAAAGTGATGCCTGATACTGCTTTTATTTGAAGATGAGAAGAGGTTGAAAATGATTTTCTGTAGATGTGTAAAATTACTTACTAGCACAGTAACAGGTAAGTAGTACCAGTACTACAGTACCTCATATGATTACTTGTTGGATGATTGGTTGGATTTTTATGTGGCTGTACTCACTTATTATGTAATTTTATGCTTCATTAATACAGAATTATATGTAATTTTGTAGTATATGAGAATACTTTTCTTAGTTGTGTATCATTCTCAGCTAAATAATACTCACTTAACTCTTTGATAGCCATTGTAAGCACTGTACAGATACATAAAGTTGAGTATAGTACTCTAATATGAGAATAATGATAAAAAAGGGAAATACAACAAAGTGTTTTCCTGATAGGAATATGCCATAAAGTATCTTAGTTTAATTTATTTTCACTTTTGTACTTGAATATAAAATAATTGTAGCATGCATTGATGCACATTTTGCCATGCAGTGATGTGTTTTGTGTTGTGTAATGAAGTGATGTATATATTTATATTTCCATGCAGTGATATATATTGTATTGTGTAATAATTTAAGTATTGTACAGTATTTGTGGTGCAGTGATGTATTTATTCTTGTGTTGCCTTGCAGGGTGAAGGTCCTGGCATGATGGTTCATGGTGACATGGGAAGTCCGGGCATGATGGGTCCTGCAGGCATGATGGGCCCGGGGCACAATGGCGGCCCTGGCATGATGGGGCCTCGGGGACCTGGCATGATGGGGCCGGGACCGGGGCCAGTGCCGGGGCCGGGGCCAGGGGCGGGGCAACAGATGATGATGGGTATGGTTGGACCTAATGGTCAGAGACTACCAGGTGGGTGACACTCGTGGAAGCTTAAGTTATGTATTACTGTATATTGATGCATAGACATTTTCCTTTGCTCATACAGCTGTCATGCACTTCACTGCCAAACCAGAATGAATATAATGACAAAATATGATGAAATAAAATTCCTAATGAAAAAGTTGACTGCTGCTTAAATATATTTATCATCAGAATTGGCTACAGTCCTTTATGAATATGAACCCAGGAATGTGTTTATTTAACCCTCCAGTTCATAACTGTTTCATATTTAATTTGTTGATGAATGATTACATGTCTTGTGAAATAATTATTTTGTGTGTGTGTGTGTGTGTGTGTGTAGGGGCTCTTGTATAGTGAAGTAACACTTTGTTTCCTGCAGGTGCTGGTGGTGGAGTGAAGGTGCCAGATGACCACCTGACGCCTGAGCAGCGCCAGCATCGAGAGGAGTCAATGGCCAGATTGCGTCACATCCAGGGGCTGCTGCTGCCAGAGCTGCACTCCCCTGGCCAACCTGACACGTCGTCAGCCGGTCCCCCGCCCTGCTCGGCCCCAGCAACCCCAACCTCCATGATGTCTTGCTCCCAGAGTCAGGCACCAGCCCCCTCCACCCCACAGAGCTCCCAGAGTACATCAGCACCGACCTGCTCACAACCCACCCCGGTTACCTGTATGGGACCCTCACCAGGCTCTGCCATGGGACCCTCCCCGGGGATGGGACCCAGTCCGGGTATGGGACCGTCACCTGGCATGGGGCCCAGTCCTGGCATGGGGCCCAGCCCTGGCATGCCCACCACCAGCATGGGTCCCGGGCCAGGCATGGGGCCGGGGTCGGGCATGGGCATGTCCCCCAACATGATGGGACCCGGCGGCCCTAACACGATGGTGTCGCAGAGTGGCGTGATGATGGGCCAGGGCCACATGGCCAACAATATGATGATGACCTCACAAGCCAACATGATGGGTGGACCAATGGGTCCAGGTGTACCCGGTATAAGGATGGGTCCCGGTGGCCCTCAGTCAATGATGATGCCAGGACCCACCGGTGCCCCATCCATGGTTGCACAGGTGGAGTGGCAGAGACTGCAGGCAGAGTTCTTTGAGAGTAAAAGGAAAAAAGGTGGGTCAGCGTGTCCTGAGGGCATGGGTCCCATGGGTCCAATGGGACCAATGGGTCCAGGTGGACCAATGGGCCCTGGTGGTCCCATGGGTCCAGGGCCAATGGGACCTGGTGGTCCAATGGGTCCCGGTGGCCCGATGGGTCCGGGTGGTCCCATGGGTCCTGGTGGTCCCATGGGTCCAGGAGGTCCCATGGGCCCAGGACCAATGGGTCTTGGAGGTCCGATGGGTCCTGGTGGTCCCATGGGAATGGGTAGTCATATGGTTGGGGGCCCAATGATGCCTGGGACCATGGGAGGCAATATGGGTCCCGCAGGCATGCGGTCCATGGGTCCTGGGGCCCGCATGCAGGGTCCACCACCTCCTTACCATGGCCCCCGTCCTGCCGGCAATGGGCCACTGCCCTCCCCCGGGTCTCCCTCCATGTGTGCCATGACCTCACCGCGCATGCCTGGTGGGGGGCCGGGTGGGGGGCCAGGCATGAGGCTGGTGGGGCCCAGTGACTCCCCCAGACCCCTCAACCCCAGCAACCCCACCACACCCAGTGGACCACCTATCACCAGCCCCTCACTACCACACAAAGACCACCAGCCACTCACACCACAGCCAGGTATGTACACTCTTCCTGCCTCCCACTCCTGCCCTCACCTCACCTCACCTCATCTTATCTTATCTTACTGCACCACTCCTCTCATCTCCTCACCTCCCTCAACTCTCACCTCCTCCCCTCCCACCCTCACTTCTGTCATATTCCTATGTCTGGCATATGGAACTGCATAACTCTGTGACACTCTTGGTCAGACTATTATCATTTTAATCAGGCTTCAGCCAAGCAATTTTATTCAACTGATTTTTTTTTTTCTAGAAGTTTAAAAACTATTGATTAACCCTTTTCTGCTGTGGGCTCATTGAATATTACACTTGGGCTAACACCAAGGGATTTTATATAGCTGAAGAGGAATATCACAGGTTACCTACCTGTCAGTATATCTGTCTGTTTATTTATTTATATGTCTATCACTAAATGCCATAATCCCATTAGGGGTGGCCACAAATAAGTCGCCTCCATATCACCTTGTCCTCTGCAGTCAGATTGCCCCCTCTTCAACTCAAGCCCCCATTCTCATGTACCTCTCTATCTGATCCCTCCACCACATCCTTGGCCTCCCTCTCATCCTTCCCCTCTCCACTTCACTTACATACACTCTTAGTTAGTCTTTCATTCTTCATCATTCTCCATCCTCTCCTCATGGCTTTAAAAAATCTGTCATTTAAAATATGCTGATGTGCAGTGTAGTGATGCCTGTGAATTCCAAGACTTTTGTACAGTATTAGATTTTGAAAAGATTTCACATGTAGATGTGACTCAGTAACCTTTACCAGTGGCTCATTAATTTTTCTTCTGGTATTTGCCATAAGGTCATAGAGTGACCTTTAGCCAGCACGAAAGGAGAATGCCCTCATGCATAAAACTGTGTACCTTGGGTTGGCATTGATTTAATCAAGTTGATTAAATCAATTAATTGCATCATGGGTGAACAAAAAAATAATTTGTTATTAATTATGTATTTGTTTTTTATTAGTTAATAAAGATACAGATGCAGGTAAAGCCTGTTAAGTTTAAACTGTCATTACTTTGGTTGAATTGTTTAATTGCCTAATATCATTAAAAATATAATTTGATTTCCCATCTTCTTGACATATGATTTGATTTTACTTGATTTGCCATGTTCTCATAATGTGATTTTATTTTATATTATTTTATTTATCATCTTATAACCTGGCACTTCTTCACAGGTGACACATCATTTGGCCGGCAGCTACAGACCCTGGCACAGCAGAAGCACCAGCAAGCTACTCAGCAGCCTGGAGGGCCACAACAACAACAGCAACAACAGCAGCAGCAGCAACAGCAACAGCAGCAAGGTGGGGCCAAAGAGCCAAACCTGATGCCAGTGCCGTCACCTCAGCAGATCCAGTACCTGAGCACCTTCGAGGGCCAGGAGCTGACCATACAAAAACAGCCAAACACATCCCTCCGCGACAACGATATTATGTCACCGTTAGTCTACTGTTGCTTTCTATGTGTGTGTGTGTGTGTGTGATAGGATAAGGAATTATGTGGTTCATGAAAGATGTGGAGTACTGTAAGCAAGTCTGTGGACAGAGTTGAAGAGAGTGTGCTTAGATGGTATAGTCATATGGAGAGAATGGGTGTGTATAAAATGGCAGAAAGGGTATATCTGAGTCAGTTTGAAGATGGGAGGATATATAGCTGGCCAGGAAGATAAATAGATGGGTATAGTAAATGTGTGTGTGTTTGAAAACTAGGTATGTAGAGTCATGAGGCTAGGGAACTGACAGTGGGTCGAGCTGGTTGTAAGAATTTTGTGTGGTGATGTGTTTGACAGGCTTGATACACGTTTTTCCCAATGGATGGCAGTTGTTGGATTGAGTCTAGCTAATAGGTAGTGTGATGTACTTAAGTGTAGATGTTTGTGCCTTTGAGGTGGAGCCAGAATTCCCAAGGCATTAATAGTGACTGAGTGAGAGTGTGGCTCAGCTTTTTGGGCAGACTTTTCTTAGTTTCTCCTTCTATCAGGGTTTTTCTTGCCCTTTGGACCCTATCTCACCCTATCCAGGAAATGAGGTCTGGATGGTGATGATGATGATAACCACTGTAAAACCAAATCTAACCTAACTCAACCCAACACATCCTTGGTCAGCTCTAGTCTCTCCCTTTTGTGCTTTGTGCTGATATAGTATGTTAGCTTTGTGGCATGCTCTCCCCCCCCCTTTTTTTTTTTTAAGATGCCTGGTGGTTTAGATAATATAAATATGTGAATGGTTTTGCTTGTGAGGTGAGAGTGAGAAGTTTAAGAAGCTTGAGTGTTTAGTGAATGGATGTGTGGCCCATTTCACCGGGTACTCAGTTGATAGTTAAACATTTATGCTTTCGTTTTGTGCTTCTTGTTACTGCTTCATTACTGAGTGGGAAAGAAGGTTAGGATAATGATATATCCTTTTCAGCAGGTTTTATAAGTGGGTATATTTTTTGATATATGGTTTTAGTGTGCTTTACTGTTTTACTGTTACCATAGTTTGTTCATGTTAACATGGCCAAGATTTTTATCATTTAGCAGCTTATTCCCCGTAGCCTAGAGGTAGAAGAAGACAGTGTTATGGTTCTACATCCTTTTGTTAACACTTTTCATAACTTGCATCATATTCTAGTGTTAATCACATCCTAGAGTTAAACATCGAAGTTTGAGGGATTGCAGTTTTAGGTCAAGTAAATTGGACTTTTTTTTTTTTTTTTTTTTTTAATGCAAGGAGGAAGGAACCAAAGGCCATGGGCCCACAAACTGTTCCCTCCAAGAAAAAACAAAGACAATACAAAAGAGAGTCAAATTCAAGATCCGTTCATTTCGAGATGCCTGGACACACTGCGTTTGAAAGACTGGAGATCGTAGGAAGTAGGAAATACAGACAGTGGAAAACAGTTCCAGAGTTGACCAGTTGCCTAAATGAAGGACTGGGAGTAACGGTTAACTTTTGCATTAGAGGGTTGGACAGAAAAGGGATGAGAGTATGTTGCTAGACGGGTACTGCGTGCCCGTCGTAGAGGTGGAGGGATGCAAGCAGACAGTTCAGAGGAACAGTGGCCATTCAAGTAGCGATAGGAAAGAGATAAAGATGCAACAGTGCGGTGAAGAGACAGAAGTTGAAGGGAGCCAGTAAGAGGAGTAGAGTTAATGAGACAAAAAGCCTTTGACTCCACCCTATTGAGAAGAGCTGTATGTGGGGAGCCTTCTCACACATGAGAGTTGTACTCTAAACAGAGGTGAATAAAACCCATGTATAAAGTCAACAACTGTGCAGGGGTAAAGAAGGTTTGGAGTCGGCATAGCACACCTAATCTCTTGGAAGCAGATTTCACAAGAGATGTAATATGTTCTTTCCAAGATAAATCCCAAGTGAATGAAACCCCAAGCATGTTCAAGGATGATGCAGGACTGAGCTGGACATTATTAAACATTAGTGGGTACTCCTGTGGAAGATTTGGTCGGGTTGATAGGTGTAAGAACTGAGTCTTTGATGCATTAAAAACAACAAGGTTATTTTTACCCCAGTCAGAGATATGAGCCAAGTCAGACATTAGGTGTGCCATAGCCTCATCCCTTGCATGTTGAAGTAACTGTTGAGATGGACGTTGGGGGAACCGAATGGAAAGGTGAAGGGTGGAATCATCAGCGTACAGTTGGATAGGGTTAGATATACAGCTTAGATGGTCATTGATGAATAAAAGGAAGAGAATTGGTGACAGGACAGAGCCCTGAGGAACACCACTGTTGATAGATCTAGGAGAAGAACGATGGCCGTCTACAACAACTGCTATAGAACGATCAGAAAGGAAGCTAGAGATGAAGGCACGGATGGAAGGATAGAAACTGTAAGAGGGCAGTTTGGAAATTAAAGATTTATGCCAGACTCAATCAAAAGCCTTTGAGATGTCAAGTCCAACGGCAAAGCTTTCGCCAAAGTCCCGAAAGGAGGATGACCAAGAGTTGAAAGGTAGGTGAGAAGATCGCCAGTGGAGTGTCCCCGACGGAGCCCATACTGACGATCAGAAAGAAGGTTGTGATAGGAAAGATGCTTTAAAATTTTTCTGTTAAGAATAGACTTGAATACTTTTGAAACACAGGATGTTAAAGCAATTGGACGATAGTTGGAAGGTTGGGAATGGTCACCCTTCTTTGAGACTGGCTGAATGAGAGCAAACTTCCAGGAAGAAGGGAAGGTACAAGTTGACAGACAGAGGCGAAAGAGTGTACCTAGGCAGGGTGTAAGCACAGAAGCACAGTTCTTGAGGAGTACTGTATAAATGTTGTGATTAGAAGTGTAACCTGTGTTTTTTATTGGCAGAATGGGTGAAACCAACGTGGCTGACACAAGCCGAATGTCAGGACCGACCACACCTCTGGGGGGTCCCACCACGCCACTAACCCCGTCCTCGGAGCCCCAGCCACGCTTCACGGGCCCAAACACTCCTGACCGCTTTCCCGTTCCTTCCCCCGGGATGATCCCCTCTGCACCCCACACCCCACAGGCCACTCCAGAGAGCAAGGGGCCCCAGCAGCAGAGGTATCCTGGGCCTTCACCCCAGGCGCCGACCCAGACCAGTAACACTCCCACCACCACCCCCACCAACACCAGTAGCAGCCCTGCCACCACCACCACCACAACCACTACTACCACTACTACCACCACCAGTTCCACTCCAACCCCTACCACTACTGGGGCCAGCCAGGGGGGCCCGAAGACACCCTCCATGGATAATCGCTTCCCTGTGCCATCCCCGAAGACCCCTGGTATGTGCAGTGGGCCTACTACTCCCAGTGGCCCTGACGTGCCCCGCTTCCCTGGTGCGTCACCTCTCCAGGGCGGGACTCCAGCTGCAACAGGGCCAGGAGGGGACATGAACCCCATTGGGGCACGGTTCCCTGGGCCAGCTGGTGGTCCATCTCCAGTAGGCAGTGGTAGTGGCAGTGGTGGACCAATGATGGGTAAGATGGGTACAGGATTCTCCATGTCACCGGGTAAGTTGGGCAGCATGGAGCTGGGTGGGGACTACCACGGTCCCACTGCGGCCAACCTGCCCCTCAACCCCAACTGCAGCACACCCGGTGCCCACTCTGCTTCTGGCCCAGGCAAGGTGTTTGATCCCATCTCCTCAATGGCCCAGATGAGCCAACAACTGACCTCTGGGGCATCTGGAGCATCCCCGCCGGTATCTTCTGCTCCGACTCCGACCATGCCCACCCCTGCTGGACCTGCCATGGGTGCTGGGGGCCCCACCAGTGCCAACATGCCCCCAGGCCCTGGCATGCCAGGAGGGCCGGGAATGCCAGTGGGGCCAGGAATGCCAGGTGGCCCCAGCATGGCCTGTGGTCCTGGAATGCCTGGAGGACCCAACATGGCCGGGGGTCCTGGGATGCCTGGAGGGCCAGGAATGCCAGGGGGCCCTAACATGGCTGGTCCCAACATGGCTGGGGGGCCCTCAGGGGCCATGATGGATAGTGCTGCTGCAAGTATGATGGGAATGCCACCTGTGTCCTCGAGTCCTGGTCTGATGCAGCCCCACGGGGCCATGTCCTCCCCTGTGTGTAGTGGTGGGGGCCCCCGGGGCACCTCTCCCAGCAGCATGACTATGATGTCTGGCCCTAATTCCCGCATGACTGGCCCCAACAACATGGTTCGACCGCCAGCCCCCAACTGCTCCGGCGCGGCACCGTACCCTGGTGCCAACGTTCAAGTGAAGGCCAGCGCCCCCAACACCATACAGTACCTGCCGGCACGACCCCAGAACCCCGGCACTGGCCCACGTGGCCCACCCAGTCTAGACTTCCTGCCTCGCTTCAACAGCCCGGGGGTGGAGGGCAAAGTGGGGAGCGGCACCATGTTCCCCAACAGCAGTACTCCGTCATCCATGTGTGGCACGGCTGTCCCCATGTCCACTATGGCTATGGCTGGACCATGTGGTCCCATGGCACCTCATATGTCTGGGCCTATGAATGGCCCTGGTGGACCTATGGGAGGGCCAGGTGGACCTATGGGTGGCCCAGGGGGACCGATGTGTACTATGGCAGGGCCTAATGGACCAATGGTGAACATGAGCAATAATATGAGTAACATGAGTGGACCCAATGGACCCTTCCCCATGGCTGGTCCTGGTGGTCCCATGCCAGGCCCTAATGGTCCCATGGGTATGGGTCCAAATGGCCCCATGGGTGGCCACATGGGAGGGCCAGGTGGTTTGAGTGGCCACAGTGGGCCTTGTATGGGTCCTAATGGTCCAATGGGAGGCCCCAGTGGACCTATGATGGGGCCAAATGGACCAATGGGCATAACTCCTGCAATGATGAGTGGGGCAGCCATGGGTCCTGGGGGCCAGATGATGGGGCCCAGAGGTGGGGCCCCCATGATGCGTGGACCCAGCCCGGGCACCATGATGGGGGGCATGCCTGGGGACATGTATCCCATGGGAGGCCCTGGACCCAACATGGCTGGGGGCCCCATGGCCACAGGTCCTGGTCCAAACCCTGGAGGTCCTAACCAGATGATGAGTGGGTCAGGGCCCATGTACGGCCCTAAAGGCTCTCCAGTTAACATGAACATGAGTGGCCCCATGACCGGCGCCCCTGATGCAGCGCAGCCACTCCCGCCGTCAATGGGTCAGTCGGGCAGCTTCAAGAATGCTGCATTCATGGGTCCCACCACCGCCGACCCCACCTATGCTGCTCAGTTCCACAGCTTCCAGCAGCAGCTGTATGCCACCAACACCCGCAGTGGCCCCAGCATGAGCATGCCTGGCTCTATGTCTGGCCCCGGAGGCCCTGGCGGCCCTGTGGTGACGGGTCCCGGAGGGCCAGGTATGCCGGGCCCAGGACCAATGCCGGGCCAGAGCTTCCCGTTCACCCCCAAGTGAGGCGCGGGGAAACTACCTCACAGGTGATGGTGCTAGCAGCTGCCGCCCACCACCCCACTATGCAACTCCTCCCCCGCGGTGGTGGTGGTGCCCTGCTCAAGTGTGGTGGTGGTGGAGGTGGTGGTGTGCCCCTTGGGTGCGAGGACCTCCCCCCCCTCCCGTCACCCACCCGTGTGCCCGTCCAGTGGTGGGGTTGCCCCGCCCCCCGCACAGTCCACTCAGTTCTCACTCTTCAGGGCAACTCGTCAGTTTGTAGTTTGGATACTGTTACCGGGGTGCTTCAGTAGTGTAAGTTACTTCCCTGTGCTGCTGCTGTCTCTCCTCCTGTGGTTGTTGACTGCTTCTCAGTACCCCAGTGCAGTGTGGGTACCCGCACTCTCCCCAAAAGACTCACACTGGCGGTTGCAGTGCCCCGCCAATACCCGCCGTGCCCTGGCAGTGACCCATGAGCCGGGCCTGCCAAAATACTCTGTTAAGAAGGAAGGAGGGAAAAAAAAATAACTTGTCTACGCTTGTTATAATGATAAGAGTTAAGACTTCCTATAAGTGACAATCAAGTCATGTTAAATAATAAATGTATAGACAATGAGTGGTGGGGGAGAAAAGATAACAAACTTGTGACATTGAGGCTTTGTGGTGTCAGATGAGGGTGGGACTGAATAAGTCAATGAGCTGTGGTGGCATTGTGGTGGTGTAGTGGTTTAGTGATGCCACTCGGACGGTGCTCCTGACCCCCTCCCACAACCCTCCCTCTCTCCCCCTCCCCTCACTGCACTGGATACTGCAAGATTTATGTGTCTACTACGACATCAAGCATTGTACAAATTGTTAAGCCCTCACTCAGTCTCTTACTTCTTTTTACTCTATCTGATATTTCACTTTCCCTGTGGTATCTGAACCTTCCTCTTTCATCAGCTTATCCAGTATCTCTCATTCCCTCCACAGTATCTTAACCTCTCTTTCATTTTCACTAATCATATTCTTATAGCTTTCTCACTCAGTTCCACAGATTTTCTTCTCTGGTTTCATTCTCCCTTTTGAGTATTTCACTTACCTTTCTCCCTTTTGAGTATTCCACCTACCTTTCTACATTTCTCTTTCCTTTCTCTAACTTTTCTTCTGTTTTAAGTATTTCCATCTTTTTCCTGTAATTGTACTCTGTACTTTTTATTGTGTGCGTTTGTTTCTCTTTTAACTGTCTTTTCTCCTTTGTCTGATGCATCACTTATTCTGTAATGTCTCTGTTTCCCTTTATTGTTATTTCTTTTCTGTTTAATGATTCAACTCTCATTCTAGCTACATTTTTTCTTTCTTCTGTTGACTGTCTTTTCTTTCTTCTCTTTTTAGTGCATTACCTTCTCCCCACAGTATCAATACTTTTTTGTTATTATTTCTTTTACTGTTGTTTTAGTGCTGTACTCCTTTTGTGTACAGTGTTTACATCCTATCTTTTTCTTTCTTTTTATGGTGCTTCGCCCGCTTTCTACAATGTGTCTCAGCCTTTAACTCTTTTCTCCACTTGTCTGTCCCTCTGTCTCATGCCACCATCACATCCACTGCAAATGCAATATACCTGGATGCAGCCACATGAATGATGACATAAGAGTGATTGTTTTTTTTCGTTCATTATCGATCGCCCCCACATGGTTACGTTTTCCTTCCAGACATTTTTTTTTTTTGTCCCATCCTCTCCCTCCCATTTTTTTTCTTCCCATTTCTGTATCATTGTAAAGTTTGTATTATATGTAAGTTTTTGTGTTTTTCCTTTATTTTTCTTTTTTTTTTGTGTTTTTGTAAGGTCACACTCAAGAAGCAGAGCCGACCGACCGTGTCATTCTGGCAGTATTTTAGGATGTAACATGAAGGATGTGAACATTTTTATTATTGACAAATTTTACATAAAATAATTTTACAAGGGTGTTAGTTTCAGTCTGTTTCCATAATTGGGAAGGTTGAGATGATGAATTATTATGATGTATTCTGGTTTTGAACTGCTTGCCTGTTTAACCACTCCTTGCATAGGCTTGATCCTCGAGAGGTGGCAGGAAACGTGTCATGCATGTAATGCCGTCAGAGAAAACAATCCGGTTGTCTATTCCTAATGTTATATACTCTGTGGTAGGTGGGGCAGCTTGTCATTCGTGTAATGCCATCCGAGAAAACAGTCTGGTTGTCTATTCTTAATATTATATACTCTGTATTAGGTGGGGCAACCTACCATCCACTCACTCGATGTAGTGCTGCCTCTGTATGACTCTGCATCAAGTGACAAGCCAAACTGTTTCCTGTAAACTAAGAAACCATTTACTATGCTGAGTGATGACCATATATGCAGATGACACCTGTTGGTTTTGTCAGTTATGACACTGCAATTGGGAGTATGTAGGACCTGAGGGGTTGTTGGAGTTTATTACTTACATACAGTAGGCGCGGAAAGTATTGACGTTTTTTTGCCGACATCATTCTTCTTCGCGTTAAGTGAAGTAGGGTCAATACTACCCTCCCCTGTGATGCGAAATGAGCTGACGCTTTTTCAGCGGGAGCTGGCAACCCTGCTTGATAGGTTTGGCACCACAGGAGCAGGCTCAGTAATGTTTGGGCAGCCACAGGAGGAGGATTGTCTCTGTGTGTGATGCACCACGAGGGCATGTTTTGACTCAAATAACACAGTTATTTGGTTACCTACCACATTCTCATCATGCCTAAAGTAACCACAAGCAAGGACAAACGTGTGGAAGTGATTACTTTATACAAAGCTGGCCACAAACTCCCATTTATTGCAAATCAGATGGTGTTAGACTGAGGACAGTGCAGAGACTGGTGAAGCGGTTCAAGGACAGTGGGGAGGCCATTCCTCCCACTCCACTTCCCAAGCCTGGGAGACCTCGTAAGACAACCTTCAGGACCCGTCAGCTGATCTCAAGGCAAGTTAGCAAGGATCCAAGGCTAACAGCACGGGATTTAAAAGAAAAGAACCCACAGTTGCTGGCAGATGTGTCTGTCAGAAGTGTGCAGTAGCTGTTGCCTGACGATCTGGGCTAGAGGAGTTTTTGTGCTTGTAAAAAACCACTGCTAACTGCACTTCAGACGAAAAAGAGAGTAAATTTTTGTAAGAAATATCTTGCCTGGAGTGAGGAGCAATGGAAAACTGTGCTTTGGAGTGATGAGTCAACATTTACTGTCACTGGTACTCCTTCATCACGAGTGTACCGCAAACCAGGCAGTGACCCCCTGGATCCTAAGTACACTTCCAAGTTTGTTAAATACTCAGCCTCACCCATGGCTTGGGGCTGCTTTACATATTATGGTGTTGGTAGGTTGGTAATTGTACCTGCAAATGAAAAAGTGAACCAGAACAATTATTTGGAGCTCTTATGTGATGTTTTAAGTGACTCTTTTGATAAAACCAAGGCAAGAGTATTTATGCAAGATTCTGCCCCTGCACATGTTGCAAAGTCAGTGAAACAGTGGCTAACAGACTGTGAGGTTCCCTTTATTCGAGATTGGCCTGGAAACAGCCCAGATATCAATCCCATTGAGAATTTATGGGCGCACATGAAGTGGCAGCTGCGTAGTATGGACACATCATCTTTGCCTAAACTTGAGGCTGCAGCTATGGAGCAGTTTTAGTCCGTCTGTTCTGCAAAACTACGCCATCAGTCTCCCCAGACACCTTAAGAAGATAATAAGGGTGAAGGGGAATGCCAGTAAATACTAAATTCAATGGTGAGTGTTAATTCATTTGTTTCTCCTTGCTAACCACAAGAATGTTTTCTTTTTTTAAGATGGCGTCAACACTTTCCGCGCCTACTGTAATGCCACCCACCCATTACCCAGGGCCGAGTGAGACTGATCACCCTTACTCTAAGTATTGGGATTGAGTAGCATAGCCCTGGGCTCTGATGGAAAGGGGGAGGGGGGAGATTGGATGATGAATGGTTGGACTAGAATCTGGTATTGTTGCTTTCATACCTCAGTGGGGGAGACTGTTTAGTACAGTCTGGAAACTGTTAAAGGATCTAGAATGCATATTATAACACAAAGACAGCTTATAAAAAGAAAATGAGGGAAAATGTTAATGGAAATGGTAAAAACAGGGAGCTGAATACATAACAAAAACAGGCTGTTATGAAGTATACTACTCTTGCTGTTAATTTTAGCATCTTGTGCAGCCTTATACATATGTTACACAAACTAAATACAGCAAGACCTAATTATGGAGAGCCACAGTCTGCATTTTTTTTTTTCTACTTTGCTCAAGTTAGGCAGAAATTATGTAGTTTTCACGGTTAGTTTGAGTATCTTTTGTGCCGTTGTTGTGTTTACAGGCTCCTCTGGATGTGAACTTGGTGGACTGCAGACTGATGCCCTTCTGCAGCCCACTATCTACTTTTCAAGGGATAGGAAAATAGTTGTGGGATATTTGTGTAACTGGTCAGCGGAGTTAGCTGTTTATATCAGTGCCACTACATGAAGTCATTCCTTTTCAGCCCCTCATGAATTAGTCCACCATCCACTCACTGGATATATTGCCTCTTCAGGTGGCAATGCATCCAGTGACAAGCCAGATGGTTTCCTAGAATCCTACAGTGCTATGCGGGATAATAACCATATAACCAAAAGGATGTCTGGTGGTGTAATGGGTTATGGCTCTCTGAATGGGACCTGTAGGGGTTTGCATCCGAGGAGTCGTTGGGGTTTATTGGTCGCATTACAAATTGGCGAACGAGGTTGATCTTCCTCGTCTTGGATGTCAGAACTAAGTAATCAATCCTCGGGACCCTTAGGTATACTCCTGATGAGGCAAAAAGGGATTTGATGATGTATAGATGGCTAGATAGACTGATAAAAATGGATGCTGGGAAAAAAATTGATAACGTAATAAAAGAAAGGAATAAAAAAAAAAAGGATAAACCACTGAAAATCCTAATGAGGTATGATCACCCTCGCCAGGATTTTATCAGCCATTCAATCATTTGTTATGAGATGTTTATTTTATCTATGTATTAGAATGCCATTATATTTGCTTCATTCTGTCCTAACCTTGGAAAATTATCATACTGTAATGCCTGGAGAATGAAGAGGAGGAAGAATGAGATGCAAGGCGTTAATGGAGACAGGAGGAGGACACTGTGGAAGGAGATTTGAAGGAAGACGAGGTAAGTTCGAGAAATTGGTGAGAGTTAATTTTAGGAGGAAGAGAAGGGAAAATTGAGGAAGTGGACTAAGATGAAGGGAATAAAGGTGAATGCTAGATAAAGGAGGAATACACACAAAATACTGAACATACGAAGAAAAGATAACATATAGGAACATGTAACAACCGGATTCAACCCCTCCGTGTGAAAATTAGAGTAAAACGCCATATTTTGCATGATCAACATTATGTACGTAAAATGTTCGAATTTGCGCGATCTCGGAAATCGTATCACCTCAACAAAGCAAATATCCAAGCTAAATTTGCTCTTTCTTTGTCAAATAGTACTTTTACATCCAAAAAATAATATCAAGTTGACTATAATACACGTTGGACCTATCAGAATATACAAGAAAGTATTAAAAATAGTGGGTCGACATATTGCGCCGATTCGGAAACAGTAAGTGCAACAAAAATGGCGGAGTGATTAGGAGTGCGCCGTGTCTTGTATTTTAGCTCGGATTCCTTCATTTTCAGGCGAAGATCGTCAGTTATGAAGGTAAGTGTTAAGTGTTAGCTGTCCAGGATTTGAATATGAATGATAGATGGTTAATTAAAGGTATAATGGAGCGCGTGTGGCAGTAGTGTGGATGTCGATCACAGATTCCACGAGACTACCCAATCGGAAGTTGATTTGTGAGGCGGTCCTTCTCCCTCTACCGGTTAACTAGAATACTACAGAGAGAAAGGTGTAAATGAGTTAAAGGTCAGCATTAGAGTTGTCGGATCGCTTTACATGGGCGGAGTGTTTATGCGAGGATTATCGGCAAGATAATTATGTATTCGTTTTCATATCATTCTCTTTGACGAGTTTTCCGAGGCACGGAACTCTGGTTGTTAATGAGCAATATAAAACCCTTGCAGGAAAATGGAATGTGAACATTGTGCATTGGGTATGAGTAAGGAATATGTTGCGGTGCTATCCCAAACTGTGCACATGTTGTTCTGTTCGCTTATTTAATCGCGAAGTGGAGTTATTTCGCCCCTAGTATTGTACGGTCATTTATTGAACGTCTGTGGCTAGTAGGTATGGTTAGCCTGCATCCAACATTACAGAGTGCAGTTAGCAGTGAGTTAATGCCGGGAAGGCTGAAATGTTCCTTCGTCCTCGCATACTCCAGAAATTTATAATAAACAATTGGGAGCTTTAATTCCACTTGCAAGTTGATATTTAAGCTGACGATCTTTTCCCTTTAATGTCCATGGTTCTTGTGTGGGAGGTTTTGCGTGTCGCCTTCCGCCTCTTGGCTCGTATTCGCGAAACTCATAGGTCCAAGGGTTGTGATTTTCCCTTTTTATTGATCTTTTAAAATCCTTAATTCAGTCCTTTTTAAGTATCTTAGGCCCTAATTCTCGACGGTTAAGGAAGCTCCCTAACACAACTTTCATACTGATTTATTTTTGGACACAACTGTTTACTGTCGTTTTGTACGTTGCAGAATATGGTGATATTAGCATGATTTAAGTAATACAGAAGCGGACGGCAAGGTTTATTAAGCAAAATAGACCGCTTAGGAAGAGGCGATACGATACGGGTGATGTTCAGTGTGTGGGGGGGGGGGGGGGGGGGGAATTTCATAACATCTTTTTACTGAATTTATTCCGGGCATTAAATTTCGGTATACGTAATTCCTAATATGTTATTGATGCAAGATAAGCAGATAGAAAAAATAATAACGCAAAACACAATGATAATATATAATATACAAAATCAGTCTCAAAGGAAAGTAGACTATGGTATTCTACAGAGCCTCCAGTACCACACACACACACACACACACACACACACACACACACACACACACACACACACACCAGGTCGTACAAGTTTGCGTATTTTACTCAGGATAACGCCAGACGATCTACGAGTACAGCTGAAAGAACCCCTGTAATGTACAGTACTAGGTAACCATGTTAACTCATTCTCTGATGATCACTTTCGCTCGTATGGTTAAAAATGAGTGAAATAGCAGACCTTGTATTTTTGAAAGTGTGGTAGAGGAGGATGGGGTAGAGAGGGGTGAGGGGTGTGTGAGCTGAAGGGAGGTCAGATTGAGAATGCTTTGGAGGGATTTAATTTGTGGCCTCCTCTTCCGGAATTTAGGAGTTTGGCTGTAGACTAATAGATTTTTAGAACCGTAGTTGTTATTTGTTATATACGATTAGCCTGCATCCCATATTACAGTTCAGTCAGCAGCGGTACAGTAGAGCTAGGCATGAGTTAGCGTAAGCACATAGGCTACCTCCTTGCTGGCTGTGGTTCTTTCACTTTTACTAGGCCCAGATTTTCGTCCTTTTGCAGCCCATCTCTAGTACGTCAGTGAGGAGTAAGACTAGGGCTCTACGTCCTTTGCGTAATACGTGTTCGTGAGCACCTTATTTTAGTGATGATCTCTTGTATTCTGTGCCGTCTTCTCGTCGATTAAGGAAGCTCCCTAGCTCCTCTCTTAAGCGATTCATTTCTGGATACTGCTGGTTAATATCAAGTTGTATGTTATGCTGGGTATGGTGGCATTTGAATAGTTTAAATGACACAGGAGGATAGTAACGAGTAATAAGCATTTTTAATCGCTTAGGAAGAGGTGCTTGGGAGTTTCCTGAAGCTGACTGTCGTGGGAGTGGCCCTAGATGTGCCTGAGGTGGAGCCAGGATTCCAGGGGATTGAATGGTGAATGAATGGCTGTGTGACTCACTTCATTGGACAACTTGTTGATAAGTTCTCCCATTGTCATATTTTTGTTCTTTTCCTTTTCCTTTTTTTTAAGACTTCACCTGTAAGTAGAAAAGAAAGAGGGATGGTAATGATGATGCAACTTACTTCTCGTAGAACACAGACAGAATAAAACACAGCTCCATTTAACTTTTAAAAACAAGTATGATAGCATTATATTCTAGTGGTAAAGTTACAACTCAATGTTCAAGTTGGAAAGATGACAATTTTAGGCCAAGCTAAAGTAAAAAGAGTAAAGATTAACTCGAATCTCTCGTGAGGTTACCTAGTAGAAAGTTTAATAATGTCGAGTTAAAAAAGGGAATGCCACCTCCAAGATAAAGGCATATATTGAGATAGTTTATTAACTGTTATATGAAATGAGAGTTGTGTGGACGATAGTATGATAGTTTATTGATGTTATATACTTGTAATAATTGTGTGTGGAAGTTAATATAATCTTGCTTATATTTCAGATTTGTGGATGGTGACTTCACAAGACCGGTAGCTTACTCCACCTGCACAGCTACGCGCTAACCGTAAGTACACACACACACACACACACACACACACACACACACACACACACACACACACACACACACACACACACACACACACACACACACACACACACACACACACACACACACACACACACACACACACACACACACACACACACACACACACACACACACACACACAGACACACACACACACAGACACACACACACACAGACACACACA
>JAGKTI010001949.1:0-28732 GCA_018397915.1 Birgus latro | reverse complement strand
GAGGATTGGAAGTCAGGTATAATTATTCCTCTGTACAAAGGAAAAGGGGAAAAAGCAGTGTGTGGTAATCATAGGGGCATTTGCCTTCTCAGTGTAATAGGAAAAATATATGGTAGGATACTTATTGACAGAGTTAGGGAAATTACTGAGGAATTAGTTGGAGAAGAACAAGGAGGTTTTAGGAAGGGAAGAGGTTGTGTAGACCAGATATTCATTCTTAGATCCGTAGTGGAAAAGTTTCTAGAGAAGGGCAAGAAGTTGTATGCAGCCTTCATGGATCTGGAGAAAGCATATGACAGGGTGGATAGACAAGGTTTGTGGAAGGTATTAAGAATATATGGAGTGGATGGGAAGTTGTTGAAGGCAGTGAAGAGTATGTATGAGGGTGCTAAGGCTGCAGTGCGTGTGGATGGCAAACTGAGTGAATCTTTCCATTTGAAGGTTGGATTGAAACAAGGATGTGTCATGTCTCCATGGTTGTTCAATCTGTATATGGATGGGGTTATAAAAGAGATACAAGGTCGGGCAGTGGATGTTGGAGCGGCCCTAGTGAGAGAGGGCAGTGTTTGGAAACTACCTGTACTGTTGTTTGCAGATGATACTGTGTTGTTGAGTGAAGACGAAGGGGAGCTGCAAGGCTTGGTAGATGAGTTTGGGAGAGTGTGTAAGAAACGGAATCTAAAGGTGAATGTGGGGAAGAGTAAAGTGATGGTCTTCGAGAGAAGTGAAGCCAGTGAGTGTACAGTGAGATTGGATGGGAAGGAAATGGAGAATGTGAGTGAATTTAAGTACTTGGGCAGTGTGATGAGTAAGGATGGTAGTCTGGAGGGTGAAGTGCTCGAAAGGGTACAGCAGGGAAGGAAGGTTGCTGGTTCGTTGAAAGCAGTGATAAGAAACAGGGAGGTGAGCATGGAAGTGAAAAAGTTGTTACATGACAGTATTGTGATACCAACTCTGACATATGGAAGTGAAGCTTGGACCCTGTTGGAAGGACAGAAGACAAGAGTAGGAGCAGTGGAAATTAGTTATTTGAGAGGAGCATGTGGAGTCACATGGAGAGACAGACTAACAAATGAGGAAGTGAAGGAACGTTGTGGTGTGGTTGAGGACGTGATGGGAAGCGTTAGGAGAAACACGTTAAGGTGGTTTGGGCATGTGGAGAGGATGGAGAGTGAAAGATTGACGAGGAGAGTGTATGTGAGTGAGGTGGAGGGGGAGGCCGAGGATGAGATGGAGGGATGGAGTGGAGAGGTATATGAGAGAGGGGGGTGTGAGTTGGGAGCGTGGTAGTGAAATGGCAGGGGACAGAGTGACATGGAGGCGATTTGTTTGGGGCCACCCCGTTCGGGACTGAGGCGTCTGGTGATAGATAGATAGACAGATACTCGGGTTGGTCGAGATGTGTAGAGAACGGGTTAATGAAGACTACAGCACTGTGTTATTTTATCCAGTCGGTTCAATTTCTCTAAGCTGAAGAAAATGGTCTGAAGGGTAAAAATATAAAGTGATCATGCCGAAGGGTTCAAGGAACAGCATGGTGGACTGAAGAGGTGAGTGAGGCTGTAGCACAAAAGAAGGCATATAATGAGTGGATGAGGAACAGGGGTGTTGAAGAAATTGAGAGATGGAAGAGAGTTATATGTAGAGAGGAGGAGAGAGGTGAAAAGATTAGTAAGAGAGAGTAAGAAGAAAGTGGATGAGGAATTTGGAAGGAATTTGAGTGTAAAGTGGAGAGAATGTAGGAAAATGTTCTGGAAAGAGGTAAAGAGAGTTAGACAGGGTGCCAACAAAGTTAGTTTGGGTGTGAAAGATAAAAATGTTAGGTTACTATAATAGTGGAGAAGGGGGAAAAAGTGAACAGATGGAGAGAACACTTTAATGAATTGTTGAACACAGAGAATGAAAGTAATGCAAGTATAAGTGGCTGGGGAATGGCTGGGAGAAGGAGGGTTGTGAGAAGAGAGGAAGAAATCAGTAGGATGGAAGTGGTGGAAGCAATGAAGAACGTTAAAATGTGGAAAGCCCCAGGAATTGATGGAGTGTGTGGCGAAATGCTGAAGCATGGGGGAGAGATAGTGGTAGAATGGATGCGTAAGGTGTGCAGATTGGCCTGGGAGGAAGGTAGAGTCCCGGAGGATTGGAAGTCAGGTATAATTATTCCCCTGTACAAAGGAAATGAGGAAAAAGAAGTGTGTGGTAATCATAGGGGCATTTGCCTTCTTAGTGTAATAGAAAAAGTATATAATAGGATACTTATTGACATAGTTCGGGAAATAATAAGAGGAATTAGTGGGAGAAGAACAGGGATGTTTTAAGAAGGGAAGAGGTTGTGTAGACAAGACATTCATTCTTAGATCTTTAGTGGAAGAGTTTCTAGAGAAGGGAAAAAAGTTGTGTGCAGCCTTCATGGATTTGGAGAAAGCATACGACAGGGTGGATTGACAAGGATTGTGGAAAGTATTAAGAATATATGGAGTAGATGGGAAGTTGCTGAAGGCTGTGAAGAGTATGTATGAGGGTGCTAAGGCTGCAGTGCATGCGGATGGCAAACTGAATGAATTTTTCCATTTGATGGTTGGACTGAAACAAGGATGTCATGTCTCCATGGTTGTTCAATCTATATATGGATGGGGTTATAAAAGAGATACAAGGTCGGGCAGTGGATGTTGGAGTGGCCCTAGTGAGAGAGGGGCAGTGTTTGGAAACTCCCTGTACTGTTGTTTGCAGATGATACTGTGTTGTTGAGTGAAGATGAAGGGGGGCTGCAAGGCTTGGTAGATGAGTTTGGGCGTGTGTGTAAGAAACGGAATCTAAAAGTGAATGTAGGGAAAAGTAAATTGATGGTCTTCGAGAGAGGTGAAGTCAGTGAATGTACAGTGAAATTGGATGAGGAGGATATGGAGAATGTGAGTGCATTTAAGTACTTGGGTAGTGTGATGAGTAAGGATGGAAGTCTGGAGGGTGAATGAAAGGGTGCAGCAGGGAAGGAAGGTTGCTAGTTCCATGAAGGCAGTGATAAGAAACAGGGAAGTGAGCATGGATGTGAAAAAGTTGCTACATGAAAGTATTGTGATACCAACTTTAACATATGGAAGTGAGGCTTGGACCCTGTTGGAGGGACAGAAGTCAAGGGTGAGAGCAGTGGAAATGAGTTGAGAGGAGCATGTGGAGTCACATGGAGAGACAGACTAACAAATGAGGAAGTGAAGGAGCGCTGTGGTGTGGATGTGATACGAAGCGTTAGGAGAAACACGTTAAGGTGGTTTGGGCATGAGGAGAGGATGAAGAGTGAAAGACTGACGAGGAGAGTGTCTATGAGTGAGGTGGAGGGGGGGAGAGGGAGAGGGAGGGGGAGGCTGAGGATGAAATGGAGGGATGGAATGGAGAGGTATATGATAGAAGGGGGGGTATGAGCTGGGAGCGGTGAAGTGAAATGGCAGAGGACAGAGCGACGTGGAGGCGATTTGTTTGTGGCCAACCCGTGCGGGATTGAGGCATCTGGCAATAGATATAGATAGATAGATACTGAAGGGATTAATTATAGTCAAAATATGGTGAAAATTCCAGTGTTGGATAAAACCTGGAATTGGGGTTGGTGACATGGTGTTACAGTTCGTAATTGCCTGCTCAAGAGTCAAGTTAGTATAGTACTTGATCCCTTTTTCTAACCAGATACAGTACAACAGGCAGGGGACAGACATGATAAAACACTGGTTACAGTGAGACTACTTATAGTACATCTGAGGATATAATACTGTTGCTCACAAAAAATAACTTGTTTTAAAAGCACATGCATCTTTCAGAACTCTTACGCTGGCCCTGGAATCTTAGTGCGAAATACTGGCTCAGCATAGTCAAGAGTACCAGCTCGCTCAAGCCTCTGGTCAAGATGTTTCCGGCTCTGCTCAGCGATTTGAAATAAGAGGTATAAGTATAATTACAGCTTTTGTCTTTCTTCTTTAGATTCATATAGACTTGTGCTGCTCACCTTTTAGTTTTGGTGTAGAATTATCCACTATTTACTTTTATTTTTGTATACTATTTATACTATGTGTCTTTTTTTACCATTGTTTTTACTTTACAGCATGTTACTCTGAAACTACTATTGGTATTTATCATACAGTACTACAAAGAAATTTTATTTTTAATTTAAGAATCAATTGTGGAATTAGACTGATTTTGGCTGATGTAAATTAATGATTAAAGCAACTTTGATTTCATGTATGCTGAGAAATCTGATTAACGTCAACATTCCTGACCATGACTTCTGTGTATTAATCCACTTTGCCCCCAACTTAGTGTGGTTTCTCTGATATCTAGAGTCTGTAGGATGAGGCAAGAAGTGAGACAGGTGCAGGGAGGGTTGGGGGGAAGACAGGAGTGGTAGGTGGAAGGGATGGGCAAATGTACTAGTTGGTAGGAAAAGTGGTAGGAAGGAAAAGTGATAGGAAGGAAACATGGTAGGAAGGAAATGTAGGTAGGATGTCTGGTAGCAAAATGAGCTGGTACAAAGGTCCTTCACTTAGCTTACCTTGGAGTTAGGCTGTTGGTTGTTCGGTTGATTTGTTGGCTCGTCTGGGGTTGAAATCCGGCCGGTGTCTTGTCTCGCTTGTACTAGGCAGCTGGATGATGTGGGAGCGGAAGTGGACCTGAGGACGTGACAGCGGTGGCAGATGAAAGCAGAGCGGAGCGGAGTGGAGGCAGACCCGAGCGGAGTGGAGGCAGACCCGAGATCAGGAGTAGCAGAGGCGGAGGGCATGCCAGATGCTGAAAAAATATGTATGTAAATAGAGTGAATGGGGTCTGTGTGAGATCATAAAGAGCAGCAATTAAAGTAAATGTGTGACTGTAAGTGTGAGTGAGCTGTGAACTGTTTGAAACAATGCTATAGAGTGAACTATCCCAGCAGCTGTGTGATGGAAGTGGCAGCCCAGACGAAGGGGAGAGGGGGATTTGTCGGCCCAGATGATGTGCTTGCTCGGACAAGAGGGGGTCATGCCGGCCAAGATGATGATTGCTTGGACGAGAGGAGGACGTGCCGGCCCACATGATGCTCCAGACAAGAGAAGGGGATGTGCCGGCCCACATGATCCTCCAGACAAGAGGAGAGGAGAACGTGCCAGTCAAGGTGATGCTCCAGACAAGAGAGGGGAACGTGCCAGCCCAGATGATGCTCCAGACAAGAGGGGAAGGGGACGTGCTGGCCCAGATGATGCTCCAGACAAGAGGAGAGGGGGACGTGCCATTCAAGATGATGCTCCAGACAAGAGGAGGGGACGTGCCAATCCAGATGACGCTCCAGACAAGAGAAGAGGGGGACGTGCCACTCAAGATGATGCTCCAGACAAGAGGAGAGGGGGACGTGCCGGCCCAGATGATGCTCCAGACAAGAGGAGAGGGTGAGGTGCTGGCCCGGATGATGCTCTAGACAAGAGGAGAAGGGGACGTGCTGGTCCAGATGATGCTCCAGACAAGAGGAGAGGGAGACATGCCCGACCAGGTGATGCTCCAGACAAGAAGAGAGGGGGACGTGCCGGCCCAGATGATGCTATGACAAGAGGAAAGGGGGATGTGCCGAGCCAGGTGATGCACCAGACAAGAGGAGAGGGGGACGTGCCGGGCCAGGTGATGCACCAGACAAGAGGAGAGGGAGACGTGCCGGGCCAGGTGATGCACCAGACAAGAGGAGAGGGGGACGTGCTGGCCAATATGATGCTCCAGACAAGAGGAGAGGGAGATGTGCTGGCTGAGATGATGCTCCAAAAAGGACAGAGGGACCTGCTGGCTCAGATGATGATCTGGACAAGAAAAGAGATGTGCTGGCTCAGATGATGCTCCGACAAGGAAAGAGAGATGTGCTGGCCCAGATGATGCTCCGACAAGGAAAGAGAGATGTGCTGGCCCAGATGATGCTCTGACAAGGAAAGAGAGATGTGCCAGCCCAGATGATGTTCTAGACAAGGACATGGGGAAGTGCTGGCCCAGATGATGCTCCAGACAAGAGGAGGAGGAGGAATTCAGTCCAAATGATGGGCCAACAAAGATAAGTGGAACTGCCAGTCCAAGGGATGTGTCAGCCCAGATGAAAGAGAATCTTGCCAGCCCAGAAAGATGTGCCAGCCTGAATGATAGAGGGGAACATTCCAGCCTTAAGAACACAGAGGTCTGTCAGCCCTGATGAAAGGGAGAGTTCCTGTCTGTATAAGAAAATGCCTGTCCATGTGAAAAGTGTCAGCCCATATGAAGAAAGTGTTACTCTGTGAAGAGTCAATGTGATGGAGTCAGCCTACTTGTGTCAAAACCACACAAAATAAAGTGACAGCTCAAACATGAAGGGCAGACCTGAGGTGGCAACAGAATAAATATACAAGTGGGAAAAATATCCAAACACTGGTTAACATAATATGACACAAAGAATTTAAGATTCTGAACAGAGCTCTTTGGGGCCACAAGTTTTACAGTTTTCAGCTTCAATTATAAGTACCATAAAATGAGACTGGAACACTATCAAATACACTAAATACTGTATACAGGTACTGTACTATCTATTCAGAGATGATCAAAGCCTACTAAAATACCTGTATTAATGATGTTGTAGGCAGTGATATACGATGACTGACTACTGTAACTGCTGTGCTTCAACCAACCAATGTTACCACCTCCCCTTCCACTGAATGTCATGAGCAGTCATGTCTACCCCTGGCCAGTGGGATCCCCTCTGCAAAGGTAAGATATTTTGCTCTTCATTACCTTTGTTCATGCTGTATTTCAGGATTCTGACATTGAAATAACAGTAACACAAAATATTCTCAGTAATTCACTTGAAAACATATCTAAGCTGATTGTACTCATATGCCAAGACAAAACATACATTAGAACTACAATACCTCTAATACTGCAGGTAGTGATGCAAGGAAGCAGTCTGTTGTAAATGCTGACCCCATCAAATGTCATGCTACTGCCAACCACTGTGATGCTACCAACTGCTGTACCATGCTGCCACCAACTGCCATTGTACCATGCTGCCACCAACTGCCATTGTACCATGCTGCCACCAACTGCCATTGTACCATGGTTTTGTTGTCAACCACTGCCACATCTGTGGTGAGTGAAATGTCTTGGTCTTATGGTTTAATTGGTGAAAAGTTTAATAGTGAAATGTTTATATAAGAGATGAACTGCTGTATATCACAACTTTCTTCTGACAGTGGACAAAGCAGGACACTACAAAAGCAAGAGCCACAGAGATGAACTGATCCCAAAGAAGGCACAAAGAAGATAAAAGGCTTAGGCATTACCAGTGAAACCAAAGAATGCTATGGACAGCCACTCTAGTCTACCCCAGGCCAGAAAGAACCCAGTGACAGGTAAGATATTTTCCTTTTTGGTGTACTACAGTATGTTGAAAATCCCTGGTATTGCATATTGACTGACATGGCAGTTTGATGAACACAGGTGAAGTTGTTGCTGTAAACAAATTACATGAAGTAATGCATGATATTTTTTTTCCCAGGAGTGAAGGACCCTTGACCTGGCAAGAGGAGCGGAGGACCCTGGACCCGGTGAGAGGAGCGGAGGACCCTGGACCCGGCGAGAGGAGCAGAGGACCCTGGACCCGGCGAGAGGAGCAGAGGACCCTGGACCCGGCGAGAGGAGCAGAGGATCCTGGACCCGGCGAGAGGAGCAGAGGACCCTGGACCCGGCGAGAGGAGCGGAGGACCCTGGACCCTGCGAGAGGAGCGGAGGACCCTGGACCCTGCGAGAGGAGCGGAGGACCCTGGACCCGGCGAGAGGAGTGGAGGACCCTGGACCCGGCGAGAGGAGCGGAGGACCCTGGATCCGGCGAGAGGAGCGGAGGACCCTGGACCCGGCAAGAGGAGTGGAGGACCCTGCAAGAAAATGGACCCTAGACCAAATTAGGAAAGCAACTGACCCTGGAAGAATATAGACCCTGCAAGAAAACTGAAATGGCAGAGGACAGAGTGACATGGAGGCGATTTGTTTGTGGCCACCCCGTGCGGGATTAAGGCGTCTGGCAATAGAAGAAAACTGATTCCATGGAAGTCTTAATTAGGATTCAAATGGCTCATGGCAGTTAATGCTACAAGATGGCAAAAACCAAGACCACCTCAAACTGAGTGTTAATGAAAACTGACCCTAACCACAATGGCTCTTGCCTACACTGAATTAGTCTGTCACCAAGAATGAAGTATACATATCACCATACAGAAGAGGCTAAAATGAAGATAGAGGACTGAAAGGAGTTAAGTCTTGCCAGATATGTGTATAATGGTTGCAAGAATAAAATACAAATGGAGTCTCCATACAAGGATTAAAAGGAATATAAAAAGCCCGATTCTAAAACTGCGGGTAGTGATGCAAGGAAGCGACCACTGCAAATGCATTGCTGCGATAAAGTGCAGCCACCAACTATGCTACCCCATCCACTGGCCTTCTTCAACTCCAGGCCTGACTGAAACTAGCTGATGGGGTAAGAATTTTTATACTGGTTAATATGCTCATACTGTATTCAAAATGGACATGATATAGTTTGATCCTACTTCTTTCAAAATAATTAACACTGAATACAATCTCACCACAGATATATTGCTATACCTCTGACACTGCAGGGAGTGATGCTAAGCAGTGATACAAGGAAGTGCATTGTTTGAAAAGTTTTGCTGCCATAAAGTGCCACTGGCAACTCCTAAGCCACTGCTGATTACTGTGCTACTTCATCCAGTGTGTCAAGGGCACTCTCTACCCAAAGACAGTGGGGAACAAGTTGCAGAGGTATAATTCTTTGCTTTGCTCATACTGTATTATAAAACTGACTGAAAGACTCCAAATAATCTAACAGCACAACTGGCTGATAATATTAGTGTACACAATTTGATGGCTACAGTAGTAACTAAGGTATGTGGGTATTTTCTCCCAGGAGGAACAGACCTTGGACCCTGCAAGAGGATTGGACTGGACCCTGGAGCCTGCAAGATGAAATGTGGACTGAATATCCTCTACACCTTAAGTGATGACCCATCCCAGCCCAGCCTGACATGTGTATGCAGTTGGTAATTCTCTTCTTCCTTTGCTTCATGAATACAAAATGAAACCCATATAGTTGGTCCTTGTTATATGCCATAAATACAATATTTCAAAATGTCACCAGTGACACAAGTGGTACTGTAAACTGGGAAAACTGACAAATTGGTTTCATGGGTTGCATTTGAATTTTAATAAGCAATTTTTACACAAACTGCTGTAGACTTACAGTGAAAAGAACATCAAAAAAGGTACCATAATGAGGACTTTCTTCAGTAAAGTTAATAGTACTGAATATGGAAGAGAATCTAGGGCTCTGGGGATGCCTAAAGAATATAGTGGAGATTGTTTCCAATTCCTTTCTTGAGATGGTATGAGCTGAACAACTGTGGGAGTATTAGAAAATGTAACCAGCATGACTGTGATCAGGAGGTTAGTTATGTGACTGCTAGAATTTGACTGAACTAAATCAAATGCTGGTCTATATTTCATTTGCACAAATAGCAAAGAAAGGGTTAAAAGGGCTCAAGCCTATGACTTAAAGGATTAGAATTACCTGACAATACAGTATGTTGTTAATCTTACTTATAATGCAGCAAAATGGGTTAAACACTAATACCATTAATAAAACTTGTCTTTCAGATGCTATGAGAGAGACAGTCATTAGAAAGGATGATTATGGATCAACAGGCACCATCATTCCAGCATGACCACCATCACAGCCATACTAGGGGCGGCAACAAGTTGGACAGACTTGCAGACCACCACCACCACACTGGGAATACTCAAGTTATGTAAAGCTTGTTTCTCATTAGACAGTCCTTGTTACAAGTCAGGGATGTGTTAGAAAATACCACGTTTTTCCAAACAGCCTATAGTAATATGCATTATTTCGCTAAGTTTTTTGTTGCTGAAAGTGGCATAGCCAGAGGCTTGGCCAGGGTGGCACTGGCCACCCCTGATTTGCTACCCAAAATTTCCAGGGGGAATACCTTAGGACCCTCCTAAAGAGTGCTCTTTGGGCCACTCCTAAAATATACCTGACCACCCCATTATTACAGTTCTAGCTATAACCCAGGTTGCTGAAGAATTAACACAGTAATGAATGTAGGCTTTTCATTCCTATCAGAACCAAAAGCTTGCTTATAACATGCACACATCCCAGACTTTAAGTGAGGACTAACCTAAAACTTCATTGCTCTACAGGAAGTTCTTGTTACAAGTCAGATATATAGGGAGTTTGTGAAGTCCTTGAGTGGTTTTAAATATTTATTTAATCAAAACCATTCGGGACAGAATGATGCATCTTTTTGCATAATATGGAGTACACAATAGTTTTCTTATGAGTTACAAAAGTTCCATGTGGGCTCCTTTTATGGCCCTTGGTACACCCAACCAATGATCGATTTCTTGCCATGTGACCACAAGCATATCACTGGTAACCTTACGTATGGCTTCTGTTATCCGTTTGGAACAGGTGCTTTTTTTACATAGCCCCAAAGAAAGAAATCTAAGGGGGTAACATCAGCAGACTGAGGTGGCTACGATATAGGCCTATCACGCCCAATCCATTTGCCTGGAAACGTCTAGTTGAGCAATTGGCAAACGTCTAAACTCCAGTCAACTCCAGTGAAATGAACTCCACGTTGAACTTTTGTAACTCTTAAGAAAACTATTGTCTACTCCATATTATGCAAAAAACTGCATCATTCTATCACTAATGGTTTTGATTAAATAAATATTCAAAACCATCAAGGACTGTACAAGTACCCTGTATTATTTGTCTCTACACTGGAACTATTATTGGGGGAAAATGGGAATTACAGTACACTTCATTGGCATTAATGATTTTATGCAGTTTTATAACTGTTCACCTGACACGTGTCAAGACTTGCAGCAAGAACTTGTTGTACTGAAATGTGAAAGTTGACAGTTCAGGCTAATATCCACTCAGAAATGATTATCTAACATCAAAACTAAAACAGAAGCATTACCTAACATCTAAATTAAACTCGATGGAGAAAAGTATTATCTAACATACCATAGTATTTAATTTTAAACTGAATCATTTTATCACAATTGGCCATGTTTATGCTCTAGAAATACTGCAGTTTCTTGGGTAACTTTGTACCGAACTGAAGCTCACAAGATCACATAATTAGAAATACAAGAAGTCACTGATAACAAGTCATTAAAATCTGTCAATGTAAATGCCCTACTCTGAATACCTACCCTACTCATTTTTATTGCCTCAACACTGCCCTGTCTTTCCCTTCCCTTCCCTGACCCTTCATTCCCTTCCCTTCCCGGCCCCTCCATCCTCTGCCTTGCCTTGGCATACACTAAGATGCAGGTAGCATGCACTGCAGCACATCAGAACAGATGTGTGTAGCCAGTTACTAGTCAGCACACAAGGTTGCACAGTAGCACAGAATAGGCACAGGCCTGTCACACTGTGCAGCATTGGTTGAAACAGATTGTCTTAAACATTGATGTCCATCAGTGGGAAGGCATCCTCTGAGAGCACAGTCAAAGGATAAGCCTATTATAAAACCCTATACAGTACTCATTCTTGTTCTGATTTATGCTGAGACTGGCAATAATTGAATGATGCTAATCAAAAAGTACTACGAAGAAGGATGGAGTGCAGTAGTACATATAACTGAGTTACATTAAGTTATAAATGGATGAAAATCTTTGCTAAGGTAAGGTGAAAAACTATTGCCTCAGTGACAACATGAATGGTAGGCTGAAATATGACAGGATTGCGCTTGGCCCATTTGAGTGACCAGTTGCTAATCCCTGAGCAGTATGGGTAATACACACCAAGCATCCATTGGATGTAATCTTACAGGCCACATCTGGCTGAAGCACCTTAACCTACTCAACCACCAAACATCCATTTTGTTATATGGTTACCACCCTCTGTTACAACTGGGTTTCTTTACTAAAAGAAACTATTTGGCTTATCACTGTACAGTAACCCAAAGGTAGCAATATATTGTGGATGGTCGGTGCCTCAATGAAACATACTGCCAAACGAAGGAAATACATAATGTAAAAAACAAAACAAACACTGAATATTGAAAATATTCATTTGATGTACATCATGCTCTGAATATTTCCAAACTGATAAGATAAATACCATGCCATGACCACAATGATACACTACCTGTCAGTGTGCACACTATTCCTATGCTGCCTTACCTCTCCTGCCTGTCACTGTGCCTAGGCTTTCTAAAATAAATGCCTTGCCTTGCTTTAACCAATAACACCTGGCCTGCCTAATCCAAAGACTTGACCTTTAGTACTGCCCTGCCTGCTCTATCCTCCTGCCTAGCCCTGTCCAACCCAGCCCAGCCCAGAATAACTGTCCTGATCTGCCCTGTCCAGAATACTGTACTATTACATTCCTGCCCTGCTTTGCTCTGTAAATTTGCCCTTTGCTTTCCTGTCCCTTTATATCATACAGGTATCCTTTGCTTTATGATCTACCAACAGAAATTATTTTGCCTCACTGATTACATGAAATTTTTTGTACCCCATTTTGCATAACAATGCCCAAATTAGCTAATACAGTAACTAAACAAGCAAGAATTATATATACTGTATTGTACTGTATTTCTTAAAGTTGTATAGCAAAAATAAGTTACATGCATAAAAGCAGTGTTACTCGAAGTAAATGCAAATGCGGCTTTGGCCCAGTAAAGTCTTGTACTGTAACACATTTTTCTTTTTTTAAGTACTGTATACTGTATTCCACAACAGTGGTTCACAGTGGCAATAAGAGTGCTGTAGATGGTAATGACCCTATTAGGTTGGTTTTGAACTTGTACAAGGTAGATGTCCCCCACAGGGCCAACTTCTGAACCCCTGGCACCATATCCCCATTGAGCCCATGCAAAAATGTTTGCTCATTGATAATTCACTTTACAACAATTTAACATAATTTGATTCACAGCATTCCAACTCTATTATAGAAATAAACTGGGAATGCTTGTCCTAACCATGATACCAGTCTATCCAGCATTCTCAAATGTCCTGTCCTGCCATGCTTTGCCTAAATTGCTCTGCTCTGTCCTGTCTTTCTTTGCTTTGCTTGCTCTGCTTCGCTCTTTTCTGCTTTGCCTTGCCCTGCCTTGCCTGCCTTGCTCTACCTTGCTTTGCCTTGCCTTACCTTACCTTGCTCTACCTTGCCTTGCCTTGCCCTGCCTTCCCTTGCCTTGCTTTGCTGTACCTTTCCTTGCTCTACCTTGCCTTTCCCTACCTTTCCTTGCCTTGCCCTACCTTGCCTTGCCTTGCCCTGCCCTGCTTTACTCTGTTCCTCACTAGCATTACCACCAACAAAGGAAACTTGGATATTTCTCAATCTACCCCCCTCCTCTCACCCAAGACTACACTAAATTCCATGTAGGTCTGGTTTTCATGATGTCTTTGGACTTTTGAACATCAAACTTAGTGAAAGTTTTATACTAAACAGTGATGAATTCTGAACTGTCCTTTCATAAATATTATACAGCAGGATTACCATAACTAACAGAATCAAAACAAATCATCACCCTCATAAACTGCCTAAGTCATTTTTCGGCAATTTCTGGATTTTTGCCTAAATCAATTCATCACGTGCCACACCTATTGGTACAGCCTTTGTCAGGTCTAAGGTGTGAGTGGTCTAAAATGCACCTCAAGTTTCTGCCTAAGTCATTGAAAAGTTAAGAAAATTAGTTTTTTTTATTTCCCAAAAAGTAGAAAAAATGACAGGCAGTTTCTTTATGAGGGTGATAAGAGACAGAATCTGCTGTTTACGCAATATATTGTTGGGTTATCATAATTACAAAAGCTAAAAATTTCAGACCAACAAATTCACAATTTTCTAAAAAGTTAAAGCTTGAAGAAAATGTTTACTAGAGCTGACTGAGTACAAACTTCTGTAAAAACTTGCAAAGGAGGCACACAGTATAATCTTAGGTTAATATAATAATCTACCGTATATATAACAGCCTGTCAACTCTCCATCAGTCCCACCACTGACTTCAACCTCCCCTTCCCCCGATCTGGAGAGTCAATATTTTCACTTCCAAACTATTCAGTTAAACTTTTGAACTCCTGCCTCCCTGTCTGTGTATATGACTTCCTGCCTAGTTACTGTGCATTATAGAACTGCCTGCCTGTCTGTATATGCCTGGGTTAACTACACAGCTTCTGCCTGCTTACTGACCTGTGTATAAATGTCCCTGCCTGCACATAGTGTGCAATGGTTTGCCTACCTACCTGCCGGCACACTGTGCGATGTTTTGCTTAACTACCTGCCTGCACATAGTGTGCAATGATTTGCTTACCCACCTGCCTGCACACTGTTTGCAGTTGCCAACCTATCTGCCAAACTTGCTTGCTTGCACACCTGCATATGCTGTATACAGCTGCCTGCCATCTGTGGAAACTGCTACATGTTTGCTTGCATTGGCTATACAGCTGCCTTTCTACCTGCCTGCCTCTAGAAGTGCCTGCCTGCCTCTAGAAGTGCCTGCCTGCCTCTAGAAGTGCCTGCCTGCCTCTAGAAGTGCCTGCCTGCCTCTAGAAGTGCCTGCCTGCCTCGAACTGCCTGCCTGCCTCTAGAATTGCCTGCCTGCCTCTAGAATTGCCTGCCTGCCTCTAGAACTGCCTGCCTGCCTCCTTGCCTCTAGAACTGCCTGCCTGCCTGCCTGCTTGCCTACCTGCCTGCCTGCTTGCCTTCCTACCTGCTTGCCTACCTGCCTCTTGAACTGCCTGCTTGTCTGCCTGCCTGCCTGCCTGCCTGCTTGCCTGCCTGCACTTGCCTTCTGACGAATAAACAAAACTGAAATCCTTGTTTTCTTTCGTGAGGAAAATTTATGATCTAAAAGTATAGCAGGATGAAATGGAGGTAGGAATGGAATATTGGAATGAAACTATGATGAAGAGACAGGATAGGAAGGAATTGTATGGTGGGATGGGAGTGAATCATATGGTGGGATTGGATGAGATGGCGTGGAAGTGAATCATATGGTGGGCTGGGATGGGAATGAACTGTTAGGTGGGATGGAAAAGAATCATATGGTGTATGTGGGGTTCTGAATGGGATGGGAAGGAATCGTATGGGATGGGAAGGAATCGTATGGGATGGGAAGGAATCGTATGGGATGGGAAGGAATCGTATGGGATGGGAAGGAATCGTATGGGATGGGAAGGAATCATATGGGATGGGAAGGAATCATATGGGATGGGAATTGTATGGTGGGGAGGAATGGGAGGAACTGATAGTGGAATAGAATGGGATGGGACAGTCACAAATTTGTATGGTGGTGAAGGAAGGGATGGGTTGGGTTTTTGATGAAACTAATGTATAAAACTGGATAGTATATAAAAAACTTTTCTTTATGGTATACTGGGGGTAAAAGGCATATTCCCCACATCCTGACATTAACCAATCTACCCCTCATTTCATTTGTCCTCCCCTCACACTTGGTCCTCCCCCAACACCTGGTCCACACCCCCCCTCCTTGGTCCTTCCCTCCTCCTTGGTCCTTCTCCCCCCCCTCCTTGGTCCTTCTCCCCCCCCTCCTTGGTCCTTCTCCCCCCCCCTCCTTGGTCCTTCTCCCCCCTTGGTCCTTCTCTCCCCCTTAGACACGACACCTCTACCTCCCACATCCCCCCCCTCCCCTCTAGGGCCTTGTATATCTTTCACTCTTGCATCAAATACAGTACATATAGAAAAGTTTTGTTACCTTGTTCAGTGTGATCCTGTCTCTTGTTTCTCCCTCAGGTGTGTTAGCTGGCTGTATGTGGTCTGGTCCCTTGGTCTGGCCTGGTACCTGGGTCAATGGTGTGTTCCTTCGGAGGTCATCAGTTTGTCGTCCTGGTCTCTACACATGGTCCGGATTTGGGCACTCCAGTTCTCAAGAAATAAGAAATAAAATAATAACAAAACTTTTGCTTATCATTTTAAATCTGGAACTGTAATGTATTCGGGTGTCTGGAAGAAGTGATTAAGCCTTATAAGTTTGGGAAGAGATTCACAGCTGTGGAATCTAAAGCACACTAAATATAAGGTGATGGTAATAATGATATAATGAACTTGACAATATACAAACAGTACAAGGAATGAGCCTTACACAAATAGTATATGGAAGGAAAATTTATTCTATCAAGACAATCCCCAATACATCAATGCTTAGAAATATAACAGCACATTGAAACTTGCTCTTTTGACAAAATTAATTTTTACTTCATTTTAACTTTTCCACCTGAAGAGAGCGAGTAGTAGTAAATATTAGTTGTATACAGTATGTCTGATTTGTTTGATACAGAAATTGCTTCCAGACACCTGATACATAAACTAAAAAGTGTATTGTGTGTGTGAAATAAATTCTGCCACAGTGGTGCTTTAAACCCTATACAAATACATTGTGATAATAGGGTAAGAGGGGCTGCAGATTAACTTATGGATAGGAAAGTGATCAGTATGATTACCTTTTATATTTAATGCATTCAGCTTGGGAGATTTTCCTGGTACTGACAGACTATTTTAATCAGCTTGAGAGAGATCTTGCAGACTAGGGGACATATTTTAAGCTGTTGTAAAAGGGAAGGCAAGCAAGTTCTTGAAAAAAAAAGTTCTGCCATGCATTTAATCACTTCACTTAGATGCAGTCTAAGCATCTCTTGAAACTTGCCTATCCCTATGAATACTTAGGTTCTAACAAACTTAACCTATACTCTTGACACTTGCCTACACCTATGCATACACAAGACTTAACCTATACTCGACACTTGCCTACACCTATGCATACACAAGACTTTGTTCTTGACACCTGCCTACACCTATGAATACACAAGACAACCTATACTCTTGACACTTGCCTACACCTATGAGTACACGACTTAACCTATACCCTTGACACTGCCTACACCTATGAGTGCTTCGGTTCCAACACTGCAGATCCTACACTCTTGACACCTGCCTACACCTGAGAGTACTGTACTTAGGTTCTAACACTACAGACAACCTATACTCCTGACACTTGCCTACACCTGTGAGTACTTAGGTTTTATCACTGCAGACAATTTATACTCTTGACACTTGCCTACACCTGTGAGTACTTACGTTCTACCACTACAGACTTAACCTATACTCCTGACACTTGCCTACACCTGTGAGTACTTAGGTTCTATCACTGCAGACAATTTATACTCAACACTTGCCTACACCTGTGGGTACTTAGGTTCTATCACTGCAGACAATTTATACTTGACACTTGCCTACACCTGTGAGTACTTAGGTTCTATCACTGCAGACTTAAACTATATTCAGTTTAGTTGGTTTGGAACAAGGCAGGCTTGTTACAGTTCTGACCATGCTCTTAGCTGAATAAAAGTCTTTGGTAAATCACTGCTGAATACTAAGGACTACTAGAGGTAAAGGGGCAATACAATGCACTTAGGTGTCATGGCCAGTACCAGTTTGTTTACCATCTATCACCTGTGGAGGACAGCCAGACACCATTACACTGAATATGCTCCTACGACTCTACTGAATAAGCCTGATGTTAACTGGAATAAGAAAACCATGAGGTGCATACTGCAAGGATTATCACTTATACTGAGGAATGCTCACTTAATACTATCATGCTTCAGAAGCACTTTACAAAATACCATGCAGATACTATGAGTAGCTCTAAAGACACTACTAAATACTAGAGTAAGGTCTGACATATGGCCAAGAGCAATGACCAAGTAACAAAGAGTAGTACGATGATATACACATGCACACACAAAACTAAAAAAAAAATATGCCAGTCTGTTACCTCTAACATCCGCAATATAAATAAATCTAAGGGATTTTCCTACCTACTTTCATTGTCCTGACCACCATTCATTTATAATAGTATCCCCTTCATTGTACAGTACTTCAAAAGTTTCCTAAGTACATTTAAGGGCATGCTATAGTAAAGAAACCCATTTAAGGGGATACTATTCTAAATGCATTCAAGGGGAGACTATTCAAAATGTGTATGAACTTAGAAAAGTTTCGAAGTCCAGTTAAGGGGAGACTACAGTATAGTAAATGTGTATTGACTTGGAATTTTTTTCTAAGTCCAGTTCAGGGGAGACTATGGTAAATGCATTGAGGGGGAAACTATTTTAAATGAATTTAAGGGGAGACTAAACTAAACGCATGCATCGACTTTGATGTCAGAGTCCATACATGTGTTTTCCCCCTTCCCCCACCCCCCCTCCTCTCCTCCCCCTTCCTCCCTCCTCCCCCCTCCCCCTCCTCTCCTCCCCCATTGTTAATACACCTTTATCTCCTCTCCATGTTAAAGTCCCTTAGCATGGACTAGTGTCGGCTTGGTACTGCAGTTATATGACTTTTTTTTTTGTGCATTGCTCTTGTATCAGTTGCACTTCAAGTATTTCTCACATTATGGTTTCATTTTTCAAAGCACCCAAGTTGTTTACCCATTGGTGAATAAAATATAAAGTATATATATTTTTTTTAATTCAAAGAGTACAACCTTTTCATAACATCACAATTTATTAAGTTAAGCAAGAGTTAAAAAACAATCTTTTAAAAATGTTAATTTATTGAGCAAGATTTTTAAAGTACAAATTCCAAGTGATTACTTTAGTATATATCAACCCGTGTAAAGACGGTTATTATATCACAGCGTCATCGCATAGTAGCAAGTATTTATCGCGCATATCAAAACCGTACAAAGACGACTGATATATCACCATACATGTAAATCAAAGCGTACAAGGGCGATTCATATATCGCAGTAGCAGCTAATTCCTGTAAAGTGTGGTGCATAATTAGTCTGTGTAGACAGGAAGCTCTGGGGAAGGGAGCAACAAGTAAGGAAGTAGAGGGTAGATCATTGGGAGTTGTGATGGGATATGGTGGAGGGGAAGGGAAAAGGAAAGAAAGCTAAGTACCTACAGCCAATCTCATTCCACACATTACAATCAACAGACACCTACAAATCATACACCATACAAATCACACACACATTAACTACAACAAATCCTACTCTTACAAACTAATTACAACTAGCTAAGACTAGCTACATCTAAACTACGTTGGCCTATGCCTACTTCTAAGCCTACGCGCGCCTAAATACAACTAGCTACTTACTAAATACACATGCACTAATACTGGTGCAAACTAGAATACACATGCAACTATATTATGTGCAAATACAGTACTTACAGCATGCAACACACACACAATACAATTCACACCAAACTACACTGCACCCACCACAGCACATACATTACCACTCCACACACCACAAATCAGGCAATTACATACCTCAACACAATCCTCACAGACCTAAAAGACGAGAGTAAGGGAAAGCAAGAAAGGGAAGGAGGAAGGGAGAGCAAGAGAGGGAGGGATGGAGGGGGGGAGAGAGAGGGGGAGAGAGAGGGGGAGAGAGAGAGAGAGAGAGAGAGAGAGAGAGAGAGAGAGAGAGAGAGCAATGGATACAGGAATTGTGCATGAGGCAAATAAGCAAGAAAATGAGCAATCTAGGAAGAGAGGAAGAGAGCAAGTGGATATAGGAATTGTGCATGAGGCGAATGAGCAAGAGAAAAAGAGTGAGTGAGAAAGTGAGAAAGTGAGCGAGAAAGTGAGCGAGAAAGTGAGCGAGAAAGTGAGTGAGAAAGGGACCAAGTCAGAGACAGCTAGAAAGTGAGGGAGGAAAGAAAAAAAAAAAGAAAAAAAGGGAAATTAGAGAAAGTGAGGGGGAAGAGGGTGGGTGAGCAAGTTAAGGAAGAGAGGTAACAGCAAGTGGCAAGCAGAGGAAGTGATGAGTGTGGGAAAGATTAACAACGAGGGAGAGGAGGACTGTGAAATAAGAGGAACAGACAAAGTAAGAAAGGGGGAGTGAGTGAAAGTAATAATGAGAAGTGAGCACTGAGAGGTGGAGAAAGAGACAGAGCATATAAAGTGACAAGAAAGTGAGCAAAGTAAAGAGGGGGAAAGGGAAAAAGTGAGGGAGGGTGTGAGCAAGTGAAGAGGAAGAAGGAAGTCTTCAAGAGTGTGAG
The DNA here is from genome assembly GCA_018397915.1 of Birgus latro. NCBI lineage: Eukaryota > Metazoa > Arthropoda > Malacostraca > Decapoda > Coenobitidae > Birgus > Birgus latro. The sequence continues at coordinate 8,623 of JAGKTI010001949.1, read as the reverse complement.
AGAGAGAGGCGAGAGGAATCAAGTGATGGGGAAAAAGACGAGGGGAGAGGAGGAGAGGTGTAGTGTTCTTGAGGTGGCAGATGACAGGCAGTTACAGGATGGCTTGTGGCAGCTAGTGTTGACAGGTCACAGCACAGGATGGCTTGTGGCAACAGGTGATGGCAGATGGCAGCACTGGAAGGTGGGTTATGACAGAAAATTCTGGGTGACAGCAACTCCACACAACCATCAGTATCAGCTTCCTGAAAGAGTCTTAAGTTAGTAAAACATACCAGTAATAAAGGCTCACTTCCTCACAACACAGTATTTCACTCAATGACAGACCACTCAGTACTTGCAGAGACTTAACCCACTGCCTGCTTACTTTGGAGCAAGTAATGGCAGGTAACTGCAACGGATAGCAGGTGACGGCACCGGATGGCAGGCGACTGCACCGGATGGCAGGCGACAACAGGCAATGGCACAAACAATGGCAGTTTGTTCCACACATGACTGGTGACAGCAGGCAATGGCAGTTCCAGTTCCACACAATCACTATTTGCTTCCTGAAAGAATACCTCAAATTAGAAATATGTTCCAACAGTACGTTATGGTTTTATCCCCTTACAAAATCTTATTTCCTTCAAAGAAATTAGTTAGCACTTACAAGGATTTAACTGCTTGGGTGCAAATTACCTACTCAGCAGCAGATGATGGCAGAGAATGACGGGTTGCAGCAGGCGATGGGGCATGCATACAGTGGTACAGGCTAGTGGACGTGACACGAACTCACACAACCATCCACATCAGCTTCCTGCAATCCTGAGGTTGAAATTAATAACACATACTAATACGTCTTAACTCTTCAAAATATCCAATTTCCTTCAAAGAAAAGACACTGCATCTGAACAGATTTAACTTGCTGGCTGGAATTAACCTACTTGGTGGCAGGCGATGAATGGTGGCAGGAGTTGGTACTAATGTTAGGTGGTGGAACAGAGTGACATGACTGTCTTACATCCTCAACCAACATTAGCATCCTAAATTGAAGCTGAAATGAGAAATACATACCATTAATATGGTTCTACTCCCTCACAAAATTCTATTTGGTTCAAAGAAATATCATTCAGCACCAGCAGCAATTTAGCTCTGGCTGAAAATTACTTAATGTGGTAGACATTAAGCAGTGGCACAGCATGGCAGGTGGCAGCAGGTGATTGCACTCATGGTGGGTGGTGGCAGGGAATGATGGGTGAACAATGCAAACAACTCCACAAAACCACCATCAGCTTCCTGAGGTTGAAATTACACATAACAGTAATAAGGTTTTACTACCTCACAAAATACTGTTTGCTTCAAAGAAAACAATGTCACTCAGCACATAAGAGGATCTAACCATCTGGCCGCAAATTACCTATTTTGTGGCAGGCAATGGCAGATGGCAGCAGACAATGGCACTACTGGTGGGTGGTGGCACAGGCTGGCTCTTGGCATCAGGTGATGGCACATAAACAATGACCAATTCCACACAACCATCAATACTAGCTTCCTGAAAGAATTAGGCTGAAATAAAATACACAGCAGTAAATTAGTTTTACTGCCTCACTAAATCTCATTCCATTTACAGAAAGGTCACCACACTTAGGCTATGAATTACCTACTTTGCAGTGGGCGATAGCAAGTGGTGGCACAAAATGGCAGGTGGTGGCAGACAATGGCACTGATTGGTGGGTGGTGGCAGGCAAGTGGTGGCTGACAATGGCACTGATGATGGGTGGTGGCAGGCAATGGTGTGTAAGCAATGACAATGAATGCTACCTGAAACATCCTCAGATCAGAAATATGCACCAGTAGTGGTTTTACTCCTTCACATAATCAATCTCTTCACACAGAAATGTCAATCAGAAATTTCATAGATTTAACTGGGCTGTGAATTACCTGCTATGTGGCAGAGAGGTTGGTGGCAGTACAGGATAGCAGGTGACAGTAAGCAATGGCACTAATGGCAGATAATAGCATGGCATGTCACATGATGGCAGGTGAACAATGGCAGTTCCAGCTCCACACTACCATCAACATTAACTTACTGAAATAAAAAGGCTGAAATGATGAGTCTACACAACACCAGTAACTGTTTTAATGCCTCATAATGTCTCAATCCATTCAAAGGTTATCATACATTGTCAGGGATTCAGTCCTTTGCAACAAATTACCTACTTTGCGACAGCGGATGGCACATGGTGGCAAAGGAGGACCAACGGCAACAGGTGATGGCACTAAAGTCAGGTGGTGGTAGGAAACTATGGGTGAACAATGAGTCCCAACTCCACACAATCATCAATATCTGCTTCCTGAAAGGGAGACCTTCAAATCAGAAATATGTACCAGTAATAAGGTATTACTCCCACAAAATGACATTCCCTTCAACATAATATCACCTGGTGCCAAGTGAGATTTAACTGTCTGGCTGCAAATTACCTACCTTGCAGCAGGAGCAGGCAATGATGAGTGGCAGGAGCAGGCAATGATGAGTGGCAACAAAGGATGACAGGTCGTGGCAAGTGATGGCACTAATGTGGAGAGTGGGACAGGATGGCATGCAACCGGGTGAACAGCAACAACTTCAAACTATATCAACATTAGCTTCCTGAAATAAAGAGGCTGAAATGAAAAAACTCTTATAGTGCCAGTAACTTTGTTTTACTGCCTCAAAATTCCATTCAATTCTAGAAAAGGTTACACTGCACTTGCAGAATTCAATCCTCTTGCTATGAATTACATACCCTGCAGATGATAATGCTGGGTGGCATAGGATCGTAGGTGGCATGGGATGGCAGGTGAAGGCACAGGACAGTAGGTGGTGGCACACAACGGTGAGTGGCAGCAATGAATGGTAGGTGGTGGCACATGACGGTGAGTGGCAACAAAGGATGGTTGGTGGTGGTACAGGATGGTGAGTGACAGCAAAGGATGGTAGGTGGTGGCTCAGGACAGCTTGTGACCAATACCAGCTACAACTCCACACACCCATCCCCATGAAATTGCAGTAATACTGAGGCTGAAATTAGAGCTACATACCAGTAACTTGGTTTTACTGCCTCAAACAATCTCTATCTATTTAAAGAAAGGTCATTCTGCACCTGCAGGAATACATTCTGGTTATGAATTACTGTACAGTACCCAGTAGCAGACGATGGCATTAATGGCATGTGATTAATGACTTCCAAATTCACAAAGCCATAAACATAAGCTTCCTGAAATACAGAAACTCATATTGTAAATGCTGTACAGTGCACCTGACACCAGCAATTGGTATCCCTTACCAGACACAGTCATGGGTCTGTAAACAATCCACTCAATATGAAGATTAAAAACTCCAAAATCTGGAGAGTGAGGGCAAGTTCAAAGTTCAGATCACTGGAAAGTCAGTGGAAAGTAATGAGACATTACACACCCTTGACCTTTGCCTCCTGGGGGATACCGATAGCTACTTATGTTTTTTTGTTTTTGTCGTTGATACTCTACCCTGATCTGCCTGGCTAAGCAGACCTACTGATCACAAGCAAGCAGCCACCCTCCCATGGCAGAAAAAGCCTCACCAGGATGGGAACTAGGTCCCTCCATACTGGGAGGAGCATGGAAGTGGAGGAGGCATAGCCCCAAAGAGGAGCTGCATATAGGAGATATGTATTATTAGAAGGAGTGGGTGAGGCTGGTCACTCTCATCTTAAATGTCAGGACCAACCTGCCTAACCCCAGGCTCCTTCACTCCTCATGGGGCAACACAGGATTAGATGAACTCGGCTCAGACTGACTACTTGGTAAACGTGGCTGAGTTCCCTGCCTGAAGTGTCTTGTTGTGCAAGATCAGCTTGCAGGCCTTGGTCCCACATTAGTCTTAGCAGTACCTCCTAGGATTATGGTAACCATCCTACTACCACTGGGCAGGCAACGGGTGCTACACCTTGTCCAAAGGTGACCCAAGACTATGCAGGGCAGGGGCGTCCATCTTCCCTGAGCCACAAACGTGTTCTGGCCGCATACCCAGACTGGTAGAAGACAACCTCAGGCAGTGATCTGGATCCACACACAGAACTGGTCCGTGAGGGAAAGAGAGTCTGTCAACTTTCTTAGCCCTATAATTAAATTAAAAAGGTCTAAGAAATCACAGTTGGTCAAAAATGGGGTGAAAAGTGTGACTAACAGCCATGTGCCACTTTCAGGAAGTTCCTGGACAGCATCTAGCTATATATATGTGGGACTGAAACTGCCACTCCAGCTCTCATTTCCCCAGCATAGGCTTCATCCACCAGCAGAACTGGGACAGAGATGTAGAATGTTCCAATAGTCAATAAAAAATCTGTGTAATGTAGGAAGCACCCAAAGTGCTTAACTGGGCTGAGGTATATAATTGATGAATACAGCTCAAAAGTATACTCCAGCTTGGATGATATCAACGCTTTATGAATGAAGAGGAAGGTACATGTGTCAGCACCTCCTAGTGTGTCAAAGCCCTTAAAAGTTTAAACCTTCATAGGTATGACGTTTTAACCTGCTTTAGGTGTGGGACCCAAGTATTGCAGAGGCAAAAGGTGAGACCAGAAAATACCACCTCCTTACAAACTATCCCCTAGCCATTTAAACACAACTCTGGGACAGGATGCACCCATATAAATGGCAAAAGTGACCCACGGTGGTCTTAGACAAGGCTAATCTAAGCTTACACTTCTGATGTCAGGTAAAAGCCTGGTCTGTAGGAAACTGTAATTGCCACTCTGCCAGAAAAGCTGGATGTTCCATGTAATATGCAATCCTCCATCATTTTCGTGAAAATTAACTCATTTAGTACGATGTTTTCTCATTTTATTCTTACTACATCAAAACAATTTAACCCAGGAAAGACCTTATCAAGATGAGACTAAAGAAAGCTAAATCTGAACCCTGAAGCTTGAAAAGTTCCTTTCACACAATGAAACTGTGTGGAGATAGCAAGAATAAAGACAGACAGACCACTCACCCTGATTAACAAGCCTGATAAGAGGAAGCTCCAGGGAAACAGGCAGGTGGTCTCACAAGGGACAGAAGGGTAACACACGACAGAAGCACCACATAGGCAAATAATCGGATAGACTAAATGATGGCAGATATCAGTGCTCATAAAAAGTTGACTGGGCTGTGCAATGCGTCAATAAGCAAGCAGCTGGACCAGGCTTTAAGAAACAATCCCCAGAGTCTAAGAAACAATCCCCCAAGTAGGTTCACACTGCTATGGTATCTAACAGAAGTGCTGCAATATTTTGAAAATAGTTTTTCTCTGCCAAGTGAATTAAGTACTGGATGTGCTTGAAGTTCTCTCATGTGACTTCAGAAATGGATTCCAATGGAAGATGTATGCTAATGACTTGGTGCTGATTGCAGAGAATGAAATGGAGGTGGAGGAAATATTTAGGAACTGGAGAGTTAGAACAGGGAACAAAGGTTTGAAAGCAAATAAGGATAAAACAAAAATGATATCTTGGGCTGGTGGTGGTACTGTCAATGCAGAGAGAGTGTGGCCATGTGCAATTTGCCACAAGGGTGTCGGAAGTAACTCCATTTTGTGCAGTGTTTGTGATAAGTGAGTGCATAAGATATGTTGTGGTGTACAGAGGTAGACTGCCAAGAGTAGTGCTGATTTCGTATGTGTGCAGTACGTCAGGGAGAACATGCTGAGACTGTCAGGTGTGAAAGGATTGATCTTAATGAAGAGTCTCTGAAGTGTGTGGAGGAGTTTTGTTAATTTGGAGGCATGTTATGTGCTGGAGGTGGGGCTGGAACTAGCTTTGTGGCAAGGATAAGGAGTAGTTGGGGAAAGTTCAGGGAACTGTTCTCTCTCCTAACACTGAGAGGGCTTTCCCTGTGCTAAGGGACTCCTGTATGCGGCATATGCTTGGAGTGTAAGGCTGTATGGTGATAAGACATGGGCAGTAAAGGAAGAGGATATTCGCAGGCTCAAATGTACAGAAATGGCAATGATTAGGGTGATGTGCAGTGCGTCCTTGAATACGAGGCCTGGGGGGGCTAGCTGGAAGAGGTAAGACGAAGGATGGGACTGGAGTATATTGGTGCTGTGATGAGGAGAGATAGATTGAGACGGTCTGGGCATGTGGAGAGGATGTGGAATGATAATTGGGTGCAGAAAGTGAGAAGTGTTAATGTTGGGGGTATGGCTGAGAGAGGCAGATCAAAAAAGACCTGAGACGAGGTCATAAAGAGTGTGACCTCAGGAATATGGGACTGAATAGGGAGGCTGCTAGTGATTGAGCAGCATGGAGAGCCACCATTAGATGACCACGGCCAATGCATGCAAGCATGTTGAAGCCTTTATAAACAAAATGAACAAAATTATAAATTTATGATGCCATTCTTTCCTTTAACCTCCTCTGTCCAATGACAAGCTTTTGATTCTATTCTTGTTACTTTCAGATTTTGTTTTAACTCATGAAGGGCTTCTCAAAGTGAAAGAATCAGAAACAAGCTTAATTAACCCTTTCAATACAAAGCATCTCTCTCTAGCTGAATATTAGTCTGGTGGCATCGAGATCATAAAACCTGGGCTGAAGGGGTTAAGTCTACTAGCCTAATCCACAAACTCTGTACACTACGGGAAGACACAGTAGCTCTGACAATGAGGTGGCACTATGTCCTCCCCTTCCGCTGAACCATGGTCAACAAGGCCCGTAGACTAAACATTTGTGCACAGAGTTGTGGCTGAGAAAATTTTTCTATTCCAAAGCTAACTGAATAACAAGAAGGCAAAATTCACGACCCATTCAAATCAATGAGAATGAACTATGGGAAAGCTAAATCCAGCCATATCAGTGTCCCTGACATAACTGTCAAAACCTGAGAAATATTTGGACAAAGACTAGGAAAGGTCCCATTAACGTATGAAAATGTTATGACGGATTTAGTTAAATACTTGTAGAATCCATCTATGATTCCTAAACACAATGGAAATAATGCATATGGAAATAATGCATATAACACTAAGGCCAGTAAGGTTAGTTACACCAGCTGTGGTGAACTACAGGTACAAGGGCCAGCAAGCTGACTCAGTCCCCAAACCCATTTGTCTTCAAGTTATTCTGGTTAGGTAAGGTTAGGTTACATTAGGTTAGGTTTGGTTTGGCAATGTTGTTATATTAGGCAATGTTATGTTACTAACGAAAATACTACTTGTGACTGACTGAACTTAGGGATGAATCAATCTGCAGGCCCAACATGACAAGTGTCATCTGGCCACTATTAGCATGTAAAATTGATCAGATTTTTAATATCTTCAATATCATGCACCTCTGCAACTTTTTAAACATCAGTATGATGATTATGTTACAATTTGCTGAGGAAAAAAGTATGACTATAAATTTTAAGCATGGGAGCTCTCCTAGATTTTGACCAAAAAAGTGATATTGCAACTTTATTATTTTTTTACTGTACATCCGTGAAGTGAGATCTGAGACTAGGCTTGACACTCTTCATCTGTGAGAAAAGCTGTTTGTAAATATGACTGATGCATGCCAGCATGTTGCAGCCTTTCTAACAATATGATCCAGCAAAATAACACAATAATCTTCCTTGTAAATTCAGTGAGGTGTGGGTATTTACCACTTTAAGAAGTATTTACTGTTAAATATCACTACTACAGTATTTTCAATAAATTCAAGAACATAAGTACTGATTGTTACCAAATTTAGTGAATATCCTTCCAAATACTGTATTCTTATAGCAGCACAGAGTACTTGTACTAAATGAGGTACAGCAACACAGTAACAACTAGAAAGCACTCAGAGCGCATACCTCTACAAATGCCATTAAAAAGGATCTTGGTCCAGATCTGCCCCCAAATTTAATAAATTCTTTCTTGGCAAATGGCCCAACATTCCACAAAATTTCGTTGAAATTCAAGAGCCATTGGGAAAGTGTGTTAAGTATTCCTCTAAGCAAAATAAAAAGGATGCTAAGTTAAGTTATGTGGTTGTCCGCTTGGGAGGCCAGTTTCAAATTAAAGGACAGTAAATGGCAATGTGGGGTTAGCTGGGATAAATTATTCTTTCTGATGATGATTTACAATTAAGAAAGTAAAGCTTACCATGGAAGCTCAAGAGAATGTTAAAATAAAGAGCTAAGTGAATTGCTGCATAATGAAAATCACTAAGTGGTTCCTGGTCTAGAGTGCTACGGCACTCTATCCAGACATAGGCCTTAATGGACTTAAACTGTGTGGTGGGGAGAAGGGTAACTGCTCACATAATGTCACAGAGGGTCAGGAACTTTGTCTTGTCTTGTCTTAAATGCACGGCCTGAGTAATTCTAAATCCTGAGCCCCTTCACATATCTATCTATTGCCAGACGCTTCAATCCCGAACGGGGTGGCCACAAACAAATCGCCTCCATGTCACTCTGTCCCCTGCCATTTCACTACCACGCTCCCAACTCACACCCCCCTCTCTCATATACCTCTCCACTCCATCCCTCCATCTCATCCTCGGCCTCCCCCTCCCTCTCGCCCCCTCCACCTCACTCACATACACTCTCCTCGTTAATCTTTCACTCTCCACATGCCCAAACCACCTTAACGTGTTTCTCCTAACGCTTCCCCTCC
>JAGKTI010001948.1:62964-73927 GCA_018397915.1 Birgus latro | reverse complement strand
TGTGGCACATACCTTCAGCTTTCTCCTGGGATGTTTGTTGAGCCTTCGTCAACTACTGTAGGACTTGTGGAGACTTCTGATGTTTGTTGAGCCTTCGTCGACTACTGTAGGACTTGTGGAGACTTCTGAAGTTGGGTAACGAAGTCTCCACTTTACACTTCCTGACATCCAGTAATTTGAATACCACTGCCTCATATTATCACTAGAAACACTATTCAATGATTTCCAAGTGGTTTGGAATCCATACTCAGGAAAAAAAAAAACTGTGAAAGCAATGTAAAATATGAGCGTGTACGAGCCTCCCACTTGCGCTAGTTCGCCACTGGTATTCTGTAATTTCTTATTCATATACACACTCACACTTTATTATTTCTAGTACTTTATTACACTTATATATATCTACAGTCCTTTACTGCTTCCCACATGATGTTTAGTAGGGGTAGAGGTCACAGGGCCTTTAACAATGGGCGCAAAAGAGGCGGAAATGGAGGGGCGCGACTGCGACGTGATTCCACCTTGAAGGACGACAGTGAACTGGATGATGTACGTATCTGGTTAGCCAAGGGTTGAAAATGTCAGCTGCTAATGTATATGCTATGAGATAAGTCATAGAACATCTAGACAATACATAATAAATTAGGTAGTTCCAGGTGAATATAAATATCACTCAGGCATCTCCCTTTCTTTCTTATATATATTTATATTATGAGAATAGGTCATACAGAATATTTCAAGGTGAAAAAAGCAGAGGAAATTAGCGAACAAGTGCAGGTTGGATGTTGCCAAGTGATAATTAGCCAATTCCAGGTGTATGGCAATATCAATTACCTTGTTTTTTTATATATATTATTTTGCATAAGAATAGGGCATAGGGCTCATTTCAATGGATGAAATCAGTGGAAAAATCTGGGCAAGATTTGCGTAGCGAAGAGCGGCTGAGCAGACGACATGAGAAGGTAATGGAGGGAAGGTAGGGAGGGGAGTCTAGAATGAGGGAAAATGGCTAAATTGTCAACAATGGATGGGAGTACTGATGACATTAGCAGCTCTGACTATTGTTGGGCATTGGCAGTACTGATAGATGGTACAAGTCACCACTTGAAAGCCCGGGCGAATTCAAAACAACACAGAATCACCAAAGTGACACCCCGCGGTTTGATCCATTGCGCCCGACCGTCACGAGAGTGACAACCCACGGTTAAGGGGTTAAGAATCTGCTGGGACAGGGCAGGTTAACATAAGGCTACATGTGAGACACTGGCATTTATATAAACGCCTAATAACCTCAAGTGAACAATCGACAAAATCTGATATTATATGAATAATCTTCATATTACGTCTACACTCAGCTAATCAATCAATCTCAACCTACTGCATCCAAAAATAAAACTAAAAATTACTGAAGACAGCTATGGGAGACACCACAAGTGCAAATTATAAATAATATCCAAACCTATGCTATTCAATGAATATAAACCTTGATAGTTCCACATGAAATTAGTTATTATAGTATTAAACAATTAATATTAAGTATAATTATAGAATGATGGAATCATCCATGTTTTGACGGGGAATTGTCTGACAGCGAACTGACTTCACGGCGAATTTTTCCAGAACCAGTCCACGTCCCTCCTCACAGCTTTGCTGCACGTGAGGAGAGTTTCGCAGCTTGACACATTTTCATACTTTTCAGACATGCTTCCCATCCACCCTGCATCATCTCCAGCATCAGGGGAGCCCTCTGCAAAGAAGCAGCAGCACCATACTCTCTGGAGAGGAAATTGGAAATTACGCCACTAGGAGGGGCAGGGAGTCTCGGAGATTGGGTGTGTTTTAAGCCCTGCAGCTTCCACCATTGGGACTGTGACCAAGAAAAGGGAGGTGTACAAGAAAATGGCCACCTCACTCTCTACATCTACCGGTATTACTTACTTCTACAGTTATTACTTACTTCAAAATGGGAGGGGTAATGTTTAGGTGGGGGGTCCGAGGGGGGACTGGAACGCATCCCCCCCTTTTATCCATATTTCAATGGGGAAAATTGCTCCGATATACGAAATTCCGCTTTATGAAAGCTTTTTCCAGTCCCTATCCCTTTTGTACATCGAGGACTCACGGTACATAAGACTTGGCAACTCTTCCTCTTTCAAATGAAAGTATCCCCACATCTGCAGGTGGTCCCGTTGATGAGTAAGGATAAAAGTTCAAAGGGCGGCGGGAAGACACTTGCCGCTATACACGTCAACTGGCGTTCCTTCGTGCCCAAAATTGTGATGGCTACACATGCCAACCGGTGCGTAGGGGTTAAACCACCAAGTGCCAAAATTCGGCTATATGGTTACCAACCAGCACAGCAAATGGTTTCCTGGTGCACAGGAAACCATTTGGCTTGTCACTTAGTGTAAAGTTACCCATAGGCAGAAGGAAGAGGAAAGAATGAAGGAAAGAAAGACAGAAGAGGGAGTGTAAAGTCACCTGAAGGCAGAAGGAAGAGGAAAGAATGAAAGTAAGAAAGACAGTGTCAGTATTTCACACCCATAAAAGTATACTTTACTTAACTCCAAAAGTCCGTTCATCATCAATCAATGGTTTTAGACAAGGTACATTCAGTCTGATCAGCATCAGTTTAGTAGAGGCCACAAAAAACTGGGGAGAGGTTGCCATGCCTCTTTGATGATGTAAATGGAAGCTACCAAACGAGAACAACAATATCTGGTGGTGTCTGGCATGACTGGTCCCCTATATGTTGTAAGCCCCCCCCCCCCCGGCCATCTTTCCACCTCCCTCTGTCCCACACGATCCTCCACTTACTGTCTTCTCCCATCTAAATCTTCTCCATACCCCCTCAATACCACTTTAGGGGTGTGTAACAGGCATATTCCCTCCCTACTGAGGCCTCTCCACCCCCTCTTCACCTCTGCCTGGGACAGCCTATTAATGGAGATGTGAAATACTCACATTTATTCTGGATCGGGAGATGTACGTAGATTATTATTTTTTTATTTTTTTTAAATACTGTATTATCCCAATGCTTCTCTTCATTTATACATTTCAATATATATATAAATATTTGTCTTACTGAATTATTTACCTATGCGGAGAGACGATATATTTTTACTGCATGCAAAAGTAATTTTTTTCCCCTTTTTTATGCACACTCTTACAGCTTGTTTCATGCCTGATTTGGGTGATTTCTGTAAGGTTATGTGACGAAAAATAGGTACATACCAAAATTTTCCTATTTTCATTCAGATGCAATGGACAACTATTATAATATTTGACAGTCGATTGTACAGTAACCATAAAGCCTATGGGACTGAGATTGGATTTTTCAGATGTGTAAATTCAAGCTCTTCAAACTGGTAAGAGAAAATTTTACCTTGGTCGAAACTGAAAAATCAATGCCTTTATGCATCTGGGGTGACAGTCGGGCTTGGAGATTTGTGGACTCCAGGGGTTAATGCAGGTATACCTTGACATATGATACCCCTAGATATGATACCCTGGTTTAACAATGGGTGTAGAAATACCACCACATTCCACCTAACGATGGCCAAATCTTGGTTTAACGATGGGTTTTTATTTTTTTAAAACCGATTTTGATGATATTTTAGACTAAAATTGTGTGTTTAGGTTGATTTATAAACTGAGATTAATGTGTCTTAGCCGCAGGTGAGGTGAACATTGTCATTTGGGGGTACAGTTTACTATGATTGTTTTTTTCCAGACTTATATCTGATGATTTTCAAATATTATTTGTTGGATTTAGTGAGTTATTTACAGGTGTTAGGCTTAGGTTAGCTTCTTTTACAACTGTTAGGCCATTTAGATTGGCTTTAAACTTGTTTTTGGACTCATTTGGGTGGGTTTAGGACTTAGTTGGGGGGGGGGGAACCCAAGGCTCAAAAACGCATCCCTATATAATACAAGTTAAATCTACCTCGAGATACAATACCCTGTCTAACTTACTTAGGCAACTGAATCATTAAACTGGGGTATACCTGTATTGTACACTGCACTATCTGTTAAGCACTTGCACTGTTATATGGCTATAACAATGGTCTTCCAGTGGTCTTTCCTACACAAAATGAAAGGTAACGATCACAACCAATGTAAACACTGGGCAGGCGTCTTGGCTCAGTCAGGTGTGTAGAGGCCCAAAAATGGGACAATGGTTACATATGGTCAAGACGATTTCCAGGTCACAAGTTTCAGTACATAAAAATGCAACAATTTACTTAACATTCCATGCCGTACTATTCGTTAAGAAATTGCGCTGTCATCTGATGATAACAATAGTGTTTCAGTGGCCTTTCATGCAAGAGCAGGGGCCTAAAATGGGGATAATGGTTACATCAAGTTGACAAGATATCAAAGTCACAAGTTTCAGTATTTCACTTAGAAAAAAGCATCCCTTCACTTAATATAGCACACTGTAATATTTGTTAAGCACTTGCACTGTTATTTGGAGAGAACAATGGTGTTTCAGTGACCCTTAATGTGCAAAATGAAATGAAAGGCAATAATCACAGCCAATATAAACACTGGGCGACCATTTTGGCTTGAGCGCATCACCGCGTCTGCACAAGATTCTTGGAGGTGGCTGTTGAAAATATCATTGTAGCAAAATCGCGATGAATTTTTCAACTTTGTACCAAGACAGAGTATAACTTTTTACTTATCGTTGTAGCGATTTATCACACAATGAGGCATCGTATAATGAGGCTGTACAGTACCTGCATTCATGTTTACCAATGGTGATGAGTGTGGTGGTGGATTTGGCTAGGGTGATCATCAGCCTGTTGTCCTCAACCCAAGTCTGCACTGTGTTGAGGTAAGCCTGTTGCAATGTGCAAGATGCGTCTGCAATGTGGTGTGTGGTTGTTACGATGATGTCATCTGCATATGTCACATTGTTGGTGGGTGGCTGGGGTGTGGGAATATCATGCATGTATAAGTTGACGAGTATAAGTGCGGGAACGAAGCCCTGTAGAACACCATTTGGGAAATTTCATGTTTGTGATGACTGGCTCAGGAATGTAGCACGTGCTTGTCTAGCAGATAAATGGTGGCAAGCCAGCATTTGTTGTTATTCTCTCTGTTTGTAATGTATATCTCAGTGATTAGTTTGCACTGGGGAATGTCATCACCTTTACTAATATTTATCCTTGTGTGAAAAGTGTGCTGTGTGTATCATGGAATTAATGCCATCAGATGCTTGTCGAGTAAAATTACTCAATAAAGTGTCTGCAAAGTGTAGTGCTATAAATCTGTGTTATGATGGAGCATGGGGAGTATATGGTGTGCTTTGTTGAGAATGAAGTGTTCATTTATTTTGAATGGTGTGTTAAGTACTGTAGTGTTAATAGTGTTCTGGGTCTGTATGAAGAGGGATGTACTGGGTGCTTGTTTGTTTTAAGCACAGTTTCTAAATATTATTAATACTACTGTGTGTGGCTGAGAAGCTGCTAATATTTGTGATGGCCAGGATACCTCATGGTTCTGTGTTTCAGGTGCAGGTTGCTGATGCCATCCAGCCCTGGGCTTATAGAGTTCTCTGTTTTCTTGCTAAGTTCGATGTCTGTTCTGGAATGAAGTGAGGTTTACCCAATGGTCGAGTGTAAAGGGCTACCAGCACTATGGAGACTGTTTTTCAGACTCACTGTATGTTGGTGTTTGGTGACTTATGCTCAAGTAGTGATTCAGTGATTCACAACCATGTATGTTTGTTCTTTGTTGGACAGGATTTGTTGGGTGTTGTAAGTGATGACAGCATGGGTCTTGAGGTTGCCTGTTTGACTTAGTGAGACTGTTACATACTGTATTATGTAAAGCTGAGAGAGGTCTGTGGAGCTATTAAATGTTGTTACAAAGACCTTCCAGTTTTTTTTTCTTTGTACTAGTTTTGTTGATTGATCTCATTATTTACTTCTTGTGGCCTTACAAAGGCGTCTTGTATGTGTGGGAAAGAGGAATTGTGGTTAAGTCTGTTGCACTGTCTTATGAGGCAGACAATCTCTGGTGCAGTGTTTGGGTTGTTATGTCTCTGACTGCCTTGTGAAATGTGCTTGTCAGAACTGAGGATGATGACGTTCAACTTTGTATTGTATCTGTTAATGCTGGTGATGGGTGTGTTGTTTAGTATTCTGAAGTGTTGTTCTGCTTCTTCAGTGAATTCTGCCCAGTCTGCTTTCTTGAAGTTTGTGTACATGAGGTGTGATCACTCTTGTTTGAATTGTGTTTCTACGGTGGGAATGATGGAGATGATCTGTAGTGAGTCTGGGTTCTGTTCACCAACAGAATGTGATGTCTGGGGAGGAGAGGTTTGCCTGGTGTGGGATAAGGGTGTACTGTTACTTGTCACTGAAAATGTACATGTTAAGTTGTGGGGCAATGCCAAAGCCTTGGTGGTTATTTTGATTATGTCTGTACCAAGAAATGTTTAAGTCTCCAACAATGATAGAGTTAGGTGTCTGTGTTAGGGAAAGGAGCTATGAGTTGTACTAAGCTGGTCCAGCACAGGAAGTGCCAAAGGGAATGTAAATGTTAAAAATGTTTATTTCTGGTTTGTGACCAAATCTGACTCTGAAAAACTGTATTTCTAATGTTGTCTCATTCTGGAAAAGTGATTGTGTCATTTGTCAAATACACCTCTCCCCGACTATTCGACAGGGATGCATTCCATAAACAGTGGTTGAATATCAAACTGGTCGAATAATGAACCTATTTTTCCCATAAGATTGCTAAGACATAGGGGGGTTAGGTTCCTGACTACCTTTGTCATTCAAACAATATTCAATAAAGATGGAAAAAATACCAATATTTATCATTTTACACCTATTATTTATAAAACAGAAGGAATGTTTTTTATCTATTTTATTTCTAACACAACAATGAGGAAAACAACACAGTACAGTACACATCCTTTGATACCCTGTGCCTCAGGCTGACTCTTTTATGTGTGGCAAGTCACAGTAGAGTAAGAGAGGCTGAGAGGGAGGGGCCAGAGAGAGAGAAGAGAGGGTGGGTGGGGGGATGAGAGATGGTGCAGGGGTGGGGTGAGGGAGGGGAGGGAGCGACGATAGGGGAGGGAGACTCAAATGCAAAGTGGTGGTCACATTATTTGTCTATTTTCTTTCATTCAGGGCATGATATAAAGGAGTTACTATTTGGTAGATAATGCTGCATTACACCTTGCATAGTGGCATTAGATAACAAACTTTAGAGTTGTGAATATCAAGGGCTGGCTCGTGAGAGTAATATACTGACGTGACCGATCAAACAATAGTGCAGAGCCAGAAGTTTCCAGCACAACACACTCCTGCCTTGTCCACCAATTTGTAACTAGCTGTTTTTTGTCCGAGGAAAATATCATTCCAAGGTGCTAAGAGGATGTTGGGGTTGTTGGATGGCCTTTCAAACCTATACCGGCATGGATTCCAAGAAACAGTTATTGTCTGTGCACAGACATCAGATTATTTACCATTTATGCACAATTATTTTAAACAGCCTATTCACATAGAGATGCCATAAAATAGTTGATATGATGGTGACTGTATAGAAGGCATGTATACTGAGAAGATGATCATATTTAATGTGGACACAGCAAAGTCAAAGGCTGCATATGACATTTAGTTCCAAAATTAATTACATGTAAGGGTAGAAAATGTTTCTTGCACAAACTTTATGGACATCAGAGCCATCCAGATTCTATTCTGCATCTGAAGTCAAAATGCACAGATAGGCCTAAACACAAATATCTGGCTACGCACTAATGTCTGATCTGCCACGTCAGTATATTTCTCTTATGAGCCAGCCCTTGATATCAATGCTCTAAAGCTTGTTATCTGACATCACTATACAAGATGTAATGCAGCAATATCTACCAAATATTAACTCCTTTATATCATGGCCTGAATGAAAGAAAATAGACATATTATGTGACCATCACTTCGCATTTCGTTCTCCATCACTCTACCTACCCTACCTCCCCTCCCTCACTCCACCCCCGCACCATCACTCGTCCCCCCACCCATCTTCCCTTCTCTCTCTGACCCCTCCCTCTCAGCCCCTCTTACTCCACTGTGGCTTGCCTTGCATAAAGCAGCCAGCTTGAGGCATAGGGTATCAGAGGATAGGTAATTATTCATGACCACGACTGTACATAGTGTACTACATCAGAATAAGCTCTCTCTCTCTCTCTCTCTCTCTCTCTCTCTCTCTCTCTCTCTCTCACACACACACACACACACACACACACACACACACACACACACACACAACACACACCAAAAATGAAGGTCATACACTTATGGAAAAGCTCAAACAGGTTGGTGAGCACACGACTGTGTTTGACACGGGTAGTAGTAGTAGGGGTCTTGGGTGGAGCCACGGTGGTGCTGTAATATTCCACGTGGTCAAATAGAGAAGCAGACAGATGAAGAGGCAACCGATCAGCAGGGCAGAGCACAGGAGACTGGGGCAGCTCAGCTAATCTGTCTGGCGGTGCGCAGTTTGAATTGTCGAAATAGTGGGATAACCATGTCGAACAACAAAAAAGGGTACATACTGTATTTATAAATGTCGAAACAACAAACTGTCGAATAACGATCGGGTGAAAAATCAGGGCTTGGTGTATCTTTGTAGAGGAGTGACGGCAATGTATGTAATGAGGCCTCCTCCATGACCCTCAGTTCTGTCTCAGCAAATGTGCAAGTAGTGTCTGATTAGGGGGGAGGGGGTGTCTATGGTGTGTATGTCAGTTCTGTTTCTTGTACGAGTGCTATGTGTATGTCGAGGTCTTGAAGAAATTTTTCTATTTCTTTGTGTATCCTTGCTTGGCAGGCCTGGGAGAGTTCGAACTGCAAATGATGAGTTGATAGGAAAAAAAGTACTTGAATGTATTTGTATTGAGATGAGATGGAAAAATTGAGATGGTTTGGGCATGTGGAGAGGATGAAGGATGACAACTGAATGTGAGGGGTAAGACATGTGAACACGGAGGGTAGAGCTGCAAGAGAAAGATTGAAAATGACCTGGGACTAGATAATAGAGGGTGACCTCAAAAATATACGAATGAATAGGGAAACTGCTAGAGATCGAGCATTTTAGAAGTCCAAGGAAATAATGTAAAATGCCATACACTAGTTGTGTTTAACCCCTAAACCACGGGTCGTCACTTTCATGACGGTCGGGT
This sequence comes from Birgus latro, assembly GCA_018397915.1. Lineage (NCBI taxonomy): Eukaryota > Metazoa > Arthropoda > Malacostraca > Decapoda > Coenobitidae > Birgus > Birgus latro. The sequence continues at coordinate 64,731 of JAGKTI010001948.1, read as the reverse complement.
GCAATGGATCATAACGTGGGGCGTCACTTCTGTGACTGTGTTTTTTCTAAATTTGCCCGGGCTTTTAGGTGGTGACTTGTATCATCTATCAGCACTGCCAATGTCCAACAATAGTCAGAGCTGCTAATGTCATCAGTACTCCCATCCACTGTTGACAATTTAGCCATTTTCCCCCATTCTGGACTCCTCTCCCTACCTCCCCTCCATTACCCTCTCCTGTCATCTGCTCAGCAGCTCTGCGCTAAGTAAATCTTCCCCGGATTTTTCCACTGTTTTCATCCATTGAAATAAGCCCTATGCCCTATTCTTATACCAAATAATATATATATATAAAAAAATAAGGTAACTGATAGTGCCATACACCTGGAATTGGCTAATTATCACTTGGCATCATCCAACCTGCACTCGTTCACTAATTTCCCCTGCTTTTTTTTCCTGTGAAATATGCCGTATGAGCTACTCACATAATATAAATGTATATAAGGAAGGAAGGAAGGGAGAAGCCTGAGTGATATTTATATTCACCTGGAACTACCTACTTTATTATGTATTGTCTAGATTTCCTATGACTTATTTCTTAGCATATACATTAGCAGCTGACATTTTCAACTCTTGGCTACCGAGATACATACATCTCAGTTCACCGCCGTCCTTCAAAGTGGAAGCATGTCGCAGTTGCGCCCCTCCATTTCTGCCCCTTTTGCGCCCATTATAAAAGGCCCTGTGACCTCTACCCCTACTAAACATCGTGTGGGAGAAGGTAAAGGACTGTAGATATATATATAAGTGTAATAAAGTACTAGAAAAAATAAAGTGTGAGTATGTATATGGGTAAGAAATGACAGAATATCAGAGGCGAATTAGCGCGAGTCGGAGCCTCGTACACGCTTGTATTTTACATTGCTTTCACACTGTTTTTTTTTTGGAGTATGGATTCCAAACTACTTGGAAATCATTGAATAGTGTTTCTAGTGTTAATATCTGGCAGTGGTATTCATATTACGGGAAGTCGGGAAGTGTCAAGTGGAGACTTAGTTACCCAATTTCAGAAGTCTCCACAAGTCCTACAGTAGTCGATGAGTGCTTAAAAAACATCCCAGGAGAAAGCTGAAGGTATGTGCCATATGCATATGTAATTATAATATTCTAAGACTAATAACTGATTTTTGGCAAATATTTTTAAAAAGTCAGTCAGAGCGCGAATATCCCCGCGGGATGGGCACAGTGTGCCTCCAACAACCCCGCGGTTTAAGGGTCAATGAGCCTGCAGCGGAAGAATTAAATAGAACTGATCACTACCAAACAATACTGCCTAAAACCATGTTGGAAGTCTATCTATCTACTGCCAGACGCCTTAATCCCGTAAGGGGTGGCCACAAACAAATCGCCTCCATGTCGCCCTGTCCCCTGTCATTTCACTTCCCTGCTCACACCTCCCTCTCTCATATACCTCTCCACACCATCCCTTCACCTCATCCTTGGCCTCCTCCTCCCTCTCCTCTCCTCCACCTCACTCACACACACTCTCCTCATCAGTCTCTCGCTCTCGATCCTCTCCACATGGCCAAACTACCTCAATGTGATTCATACTGTAAAATATCTGAGTCTACATGAGTTATAATCCTACAGTAGGTGCGGAAAGTGTTGACGCCATCTTAAAAAAAGAAAACATTCTTGTGGTTAGCAAGGAGAAACAAATAAATTAACACTCACCACTGAATTTAGTATTTACTGGCATTCCCCTTCACCTTTATTATCTTCTTAAGG
>JAGKTI010001948.1:37888-53130 GCA_018397915.1 Birgus latro | reverse complement strand
CAGCAGGGAAGGAAGGTTGCTGGTTCGTTGAAAGCAGTGATAAGAAACAGGGAGGTGAGCATGGAAGTGAAAAAGTTGTTACATGACAGTATTGTGATACCAACTCTGACATATGGAAGTGAAGCTTGGACCCTGTTGGAAGGACAGAAGTCAAGAGTGAGAGCAGTGGAAATGAGTTATTTGAGAGGAGCATGTGGAGTCACATGGAGAGACAGACTAACAAATGAGGAAGTGAAGGAGCATTGTGGTGTGGTTGAGGACGTGATGGGAAGTGTTAGGAGAAACACGTTAAGGTGGTTTGGGCATGTGGAGAGGATGGAGAGTGAAAGATTGACGAGGAGAGTGTATGTGAGTGAGGTGGAGGGGGCGAGAGGAAGGGGGAGGCCGAGGATGAGATGGAGGGATGGAGTGGAGAGGTATATGAGAGAGGGGGTGTGAGTTGGGAGCGTGGTAGTGAAATGGCAGGGGACAGAGTGACATGGAGGCGATTTGTTTGTGGCCACCCCGTTCGGGATTGAGGCGTCTGGCAATAGATAGATAGATAGATAGGCTATAACAAAGATGCAACCTCATATTACTGTATTTGCCTAACTGAAACAAAATTAATCCCAAGGATATCAACGACACCCTAAGCTTTCGTTTTAATTTTTGAAGGCTCCAACATGCTTGCATGTGTCAGCCTCGGGCACCTAATGGCGGCTCTCCATCCTGCTCAATCTCAGGCAGCTTCCCTACTTAGTCTCTTAACCCTGAGGCCACACTCAATGACCTCATCCCAAGTCTTTTTCGATCTACCTCTCACTACCCTACCCCTAACATTAACACTTCTCACTTTCTGCACCCAATTATCATCCCCCATCCTCTCCACATGCCCAAACAATCTTAATCTACCTCTCCTCATCACAACACCATCACAACACCAATACACTCCAGTCCCATCCTACCTCTCCTCATCACAACACCAATACACTCCAGTCCCATCCTACCTCTCAACTCTTCCATCGTAAACCTAGCCCTCCCAGGCCTTGCGCTCAAGGACGCACTGGACATCCACCTAATCATTGCCATTTCTGTATGTTTGGGCCTGCGAATATCTTCTTCTTTTACTGGCCAGGTCTCACTACAATACAGCATTACACTCCTAACACATGCCGCGTGCAAAGATGCCTTAGCACGGAAGAAGAGCCCCCTCGATGTCAGGAGAGGCAACAGCTCCCTGAACTTCTTCCAACCACTCCTCACACTTTGAGGATTACAATATATGGAGAAGAGATAGAAATTTATTGCTCACGTAATGCCACTCAGGGATGAGTGAGGCTGGTCACTCTCATCTTAAATGTCAGGACCAATCTGCTTAGCCCCGGGCTCCCACGCTCCTCATGGAGCAACGTAGGATTGGATGCTGGCTGGATAGAAATTTGAAAAGAGGAGGAGGAGTTCTGGTATTAACAAAGAAAAATCTACAAGTCAAAGAGATACAACCAGATATACCATCACAAGCAGAACTGACTGCATTAAAGATTGACACATCTGAAGGGAAAAGAACTGTGGCAAATTTATGCATGCCACCCAAAACAAACACTTGGGAAAGAGGCAAATATGAAGACCTGGCAGAAAGTACAATTCAGAGTTTAAGAGCCCTACTACATAGAATGGAAGAGAAATATGAAAGAATTATATTAACTGGAGATTTCAATGCAAATATAAATTGGAATACTCTAGATGTAAGAAGCTATGAAAGCTGTTGGGATCAAAAGGAGTTTTTCTTAACATTCACTCATTCATCACCTAATCCAGTGATACCCCGTGGGGTTGGGCAAGTTGGTCCTGACATTTAAGATGAGAGTGACCAGCCTCACTCATCCCTGAGTGGCATTATATGAGCAATAAACCCCAACCATCCCTTGGATATAAACCTGCACTGGCTCAATCCAATTGAAGCGTCTTAATTGTCCACTAAACCACCAGGCGCCTTAATTTGGTTATGTGGTTACCACCCAGTGTAGTAAATGGTTTCCCGGTGTACAGGAAACCATTTGGCTTGTCACTCAGTGTAGAGCTGCCCGCAGACAGAAGGATGAGGAAAGGACAAAGGAAAGGCAGATGAGGAAGGAAGGAAAAAAAGAAGGAAGACAGGAAAGGGCAGGCACCCGAGAGCAATACTACATCAAGTGACCTGAATTGGGAAAGAACTCCATCAGGCACACCAAGGAAAACATGGGATGAGATTAAGCAAAGATCTCATGGTTTGGGGACTTAATTCAGCAGTTGTGAGACCATGCAGCTTAGAAAGCAACCATAGTGTGAATAAGGCTGACCAATGAAAGTGTGAAACACTGCTTTTAAATTGTACAATGAACTAAATACGATAAGCTTCATTATACAGGTCACTCCAATATTTTGCTAGCCTACATTTTAATTAGAGATACAGTGCTAAGTACTGATACAGTATAAATAAGTAAATTTTGTAAGGTAGAGTGCTACATGCGAGAAAGAAAAGGGGGGGGAGGAGGGAGAACTTTCCTTGTGTTTATCAAATCAAATATATGACTGTTGTAATCTGACCTACAAAAGCTGCTGCTATTTAGCATAGGAAAATAATAACATAATGAAAACACAACTGTACAGCAAGTCCTGTCTGCCCAAGACCTCCTTGTAAATGGGCATCAATCAAATCCCTTACCTTGCTTGTGGTAAAAAGTATTACTGACACGTGGTTAAGGGTAGAACTATAAAACGCATTATGAAATCGTATATCATCTCTCAACAAAAGGGAGAATGAATACTGCCCATGTATCCATGCATGTAAGTGTACCACAAATAGAAATAATGTGACTAGGAAGACTTCACAATTTGTGTGGTGTTAGTATGAATTCATTAACTGGACAAAAAAGACTGACAATATATCCATCCATCATCCAAACCTATGTCGCCCCATGAGGAGCGTAGGAACCCGGACTAGGCAAGTTGGTTACCCACAGGCGGAAGGAAGAGAAAAGAATGAAGGAAAAAAGACAGAAGAGGGAGTGTAAAGTCACCCGTTGGCAGAAGAAAGAGGAAAGAGTGAAGGAAAGAAAAACAGAAGAGGAAGAATGGATGAGAGGAAAGGGCACACACCCATAGCAGAACTATTCGTGAGCCCTATTCAATAAGGTAACTTATATGCTGTAATTAAATACAACACTGTACTAGGATCACTGAATCAAATGTTTCATTAGCTTCATATATGACTGCAAATGCAATTATAATCAGAGATGAATGAGAATTTATTCAAGACTGTTACATGCCCAATTTATTTCTTTAAGTCATCACTAAAATAAATGAATATTTCCTAATACTTACAAAAAGAACCTAATCACATGTAAAGGGAAACACCAGAAAAAGGGGACTTGATGATTCATCATTATTAGATCTTTTGTTTACCAGGCATGAAAAAGATGTGACAACATAATATATCACCCTCCATTTGGCAAAAGTGACCATGTAGTATTAAATTTCAACTTCAGGACTGCATGTGATATAGTTAGTAATAATGAAAGTTAAAAAAAGAGCCTAAACTACAAAATGGGCAAGAAATATTTCATAGAAACAGATTGGGAAAAGGAGCTTAAAGGACAGGACATAACTGTTATATATAGAAAATTCTGTGAATTTTATGAAGCAGGAGTCCAAACTTATATCCCTCAGCACAAAGAAACAGAAATAAGGATAAAGAAGTGGTTTAACCCTTTTGCTGCAGAATTTATTTCCGGCTTGATTATCAAAAAGTGTCAATTCTCCAGCAAAAAATCAGTATGGTATTAGGTAATTGTCTACAACACTTTTGTGATTGCCTAATACTTACATATCCATTGTCAGCACTAAAATTCCTTAATAGCTACATATATTGTCAGCAGGACGATGAATACATAAAAAATTTGCCAGGGATTTAATCAAAAGTGTGCCGAGATGCTGGCCAGCTGATAGGTAAAGATCCGGTGTTTACCGTAATATTATATTCATTATCAAGTGTTCTGAACACATTTACACGTCCAGCACCTTCTTAAAAAATATCTACTCATATTACATTGCATATTACTCACCTAAAAAATTGTAAAAATCCATAGAATGGTGACACTCAGCCAAGTGCCTGATCAGCTGGGGGGATATGTTTGTTGACATGATGTTTCGACTTACCACCGTGTGATGGCAGCACTTTCTGTGACGCCGTTGCTATAATAATGTCAGCGAGAGCCTGGAGTACCACGCAGCCAGTTCAAACTGTTCTCTGAGGCCCGTCAAGTACAGTCGTTTTCCGTAATGAAAGGGAATAATTCACAGAACGACTATAGTAATAAAACGCAGCGAAAGGGTTAATACAGAATGTAAAAAATTAAGACAAAAGTGACTTGCTGCAGAAGAGATAGAGAAGAAACAAGAGTGAGGGGGCATATAACAACTGTAAACAGGCAAGAAACGACTGCCACAGAGAGAAGTTCAAGGACAGTTTGAGGAAGACATTATAAATAAAAGTACTGTAGTGATTAACCTAAGCAGTTTTACAGCCACATCCGAAGCAAAACCAAAGTTAAAGATAAAATACAGTCCATCATGGATGAGGGGATAACCTATATCCAAGAAGAAAGATATCTGCAAAGTTCTTAACAAAAATTTCCAATCAGTTTTTACGGAAGTGAGCATGGACGAGAAAAAGCTGCTACATGACAGTATTGTGATACCAACTCTAACGTATGGAAGTGACGCATGGACCCTATTGGACAGCAATCAAGAGTGAGAGCAGTGGAAATGATTCATCTGAGAGAAGCATGTGAACTCACATGGAGAGAGAGACTGACAAATGAGGAAGTGAAGGAGCATCGTGGTGTGGATGTGGATGTGACAAAAAGCGTTAGGAGAAACACATTAAGGTGGTTTGGCCATGTGGAGAGGATGGGGAGTGATAGACTGACGAGGAGAGTGTATGTGAGTGAGGTGAAGGGGGGGAGAGGGAGGGGGAGGCCAAGGATGAGATGGAGGGATGGAGTGGAGAAGTATATGAGAGAGGGGGGAGGGGGGTGTGGGCTGGGACTCGGGCAGTGAAATGGCGGGGGTCAGAGCAACATCGAGGTGATTTGTTTGTGGTCACCCCTTGCGGGATTGAGGAGTCTGGCAATAGATCGATAGACATTTACGGAAGAAAGTAATTTTGAGAGAGATGATAAGGAACATGCATGCCCACACATATTGCCAGATATACAATTATCGGAACAAGAGGAACAGGAAGAATTGAGTAAATTAGACAAAGAAAAAGCAAATGGTACGGATGAAATTTCAGGTTGGGTGCTACATGAATGTGCGTGCAGAAGAGTTAAGCAGACAAATATATTTAATATTCAAGGAATCCTTAAGTCAAGGTAAACTACCTGATATTTGGAAGAAAGTAAACAATGTTCCCTTATTCAAGAATGGAAAAAGACAGAATCAACTCAACTATAAACCAGTTAAACCATCTGCAAAAATACAATGTGATAACAAAAACACAGTTTGATTTTAGAGAAGGAAAACCATGTGTTACAGATCTACCGAGCTACTATGATAGACTTGCAGAAATACTACAGAAAAGAGTGGGATGGGTGGACAGTATCTAGTTTGATTTTTAAAAAAACATTTCAGCGTACGGCACAAAAAACTTTTGTGGAAACTGTGCCATCAAGGAGGAATGCAAGGTAATCTGTTCTGTTGGATGGAGGATTTTTTTCAGAAAAGGGGAAATGAGAACAGTACCAAGGGGTAATTACTCATCATGGAGGGAAGTGACTAGTGGAGTTCTACAAGGCTCTGCGCTGGCACCAATTATGTTTTTAGTATACATAAATGATATAGACAGGAACATTGGAAATAGAAGCTATCTATACATGTTTGCTGATGATGCAAAAATACAAAGGAGAATTACAAACACAGACACTAGCAAAGAGTTACAAGAAGAATTAAATAAGCTTCATGAATGGAGCAATAGATGGCAAGTAGAATTCAATGTGGACAAATGCCATGTAATTAAGTTTGGTAAAAGTGGAAAAAGACCAGACTGGGAATATAAGCTAGGAGGTTCAACCCTACACATATCAGAAACGGAGAAGGATCTACGAGTGATTATCAATACAGACTATCTCCGGCTGACCACATAAATGAGAAAGTATGGAACATGCACACACTGCTTACTAATATGAGAATAGCATTCACATATATAAAGGAAGACATGCTCAGAAAGAAAACATTATTCATCAGACCAACCCTGGAATATGAATCAGTGGTCTGGAATCCTCATTTAAAAAAACACATAGGATTGAAAGAGTCAAAGGGCTGCTACATGATGGGTAGCAAGTTTAAATGATCTAAGTTATAAAGAAAGACTAGAAAAACTGAACCTACCAAAATTACAAGAGAGAAGGAAAAGTGGAGACATGATTATGCTATATAAATGCATCTCAGGGAAAGGGAAAATAGACATCAATCAGTACACAACCTATGGGGAGGCATCAGCAAGAGGACAAAGCAAAAAAAAATGCATAAAAAGAGAGGTGACAAAAACGTGAGGAAATTCAGTTACTCAAATAGGGCAACCGACCAGTGGAATATACTACCAAATGAAATAGTGTGTGCCAAAACAATTCATAAATTTTATGATGTGAAGTATAAAAATAGTTTAATATACGGGACAGTATGAGCTTCACTCACTCCTGTAAAGGTACAATTAAATAAGAACAATTAGTTAAGGTAATAACACACACACACACACACACACACACACACACACACAGGAAAAAGGACTGGTTTAACAAGTGTATGATGGCAAAAAAAGAGAGGGACATTGCATGGAACTATTGGAGAAAGAGACGTAATAAAAGAACAAAGGAAGAATATAGAAGAACTAGAAATGAACATACAAGAATACATAGAGAGGAAGAAAGGAACTTTTAAAAAGGTATAATTGACAAATGTAAGGAAGAACTCAGTTACAGTAATCCCTCTACTATCCGACGTAACAGAGCCAAAGGCATGACCGGACAGTGGTCTTGTCCAGATAGTGGCCCTGAAGCTCCAGCACTGGTTATTCATGACCCTAACCTAACCTAACCTAACCCTACCGGACATGCGTAGCACTAATTTAAGTCCCCTTTCACATAAATAATGCACACAAAGCATAAATTAACTGAATTTCAACCAAAAAATGATGATTTAGAGGCAAGTAAGGCATAGGTGCTCACAACTTGCCAGCAAGTGTAAGTATCAGACATGGAAATCACTATGAAAATCACCCTTTCTCACACCATATGCATTAAATAATGAACACAAAGCATGAATTCATTGAATTTTAACCCTAAAATGATGATTTTGAGATAAGTAAGGAATAGATGTTCATGAGTTGGCAGCTTAGTGTAAGTAAGTATCGGATGTGGCAATCACTATGAAAATCATCATTTCTCACATCTTATGCACTAAAATATGAGATACAAAGCATCAAATAAATAAATTGTTACCAGAAAAAGAGTTAGGTATGGCAAAGGTGTTCACTGTTCACCAACAGCGCCGGTTATTCTTGACCCTAACCTAACCTAACCTAAATCAGAAAACCACCTACCTACCTCCCTACCGGACATTCATAGCACTTATTTAACACCCCATTCACATAAATAATTGGCACAAAGCATGAATTAATTGCATTTTAACCCAAAAATGATGAATTTGAGGTGAGTAAGGCAGAGGTGTTCACGAGTTGGCAGGTTAGTGAACGTAAGTATCGGAAATGGCAATCACTATGAAAATCATCATTTCTCATATCTTCTATCTATCTATCTATTGCCAGACGCCTCAAGCCCGAACGGGGTGGCCACAAACAAATCGCCTCCATGTCACTCTGTCCCCAGCCATTTCACTACCACGCTCCCAACTCACACACCCCTCTCTCATATACCTCTCCACTCCATCCCTCCATCTCATCCTCGGCCTCCCCCTCCCTCTCGCCCCCTCCACCTCACTCACATACACTCTCCTCGTCAATCTTTCACTCTCCATCCTCTCCACATGCCCAAACCACCTTAACGTGTTTCTCCTAACGCTTCCCATCACGTCCTCAACCACACCACAACGCTCCTTCACTTCCTCATTTGTTAGTCTGTCTCTCCATGTGACTCCACATGCTCCTCTCAAATAACTCACTTCCACTGCTCTCACTCTTGACTTCTGTCCTTCCAACAGGGTCCAAGCTTCACTTCTATATGTCAGAGTTGGTATCACAATACTGTCTCATATCTTATGCACTAAAATATGGGATACAAAGTATCAAATAAATAAATTGTTACCAGAAAAAGAGTTAGGTATGGCAAAGGTGTTCACTGTTCACCAACAGCAGAGGTCATTCTTGACCCTAACCTGTACATCTAACCCTATCCACTCATATGCTGATGATTGCACCGTTCACCTTTCCATTCAATTTCCGCAACGTCCATCTCAGCAGTTACTTCAGCAAACAAGGGATGAGGCTATGGCACACCTAATGTCTGACTTGGCTCATATCTCTGATTGGGGTAAAAATAATCTTATTTTTAATGCATCAAAAACTCAGTTCTTACACTTATCAACCCGACAAAATCTTCCTCAGGATTACCCACTAATGTTTAATAATGTCCAGCTCAGTCCTGCATCATCCTTGAACATGCTAGGGGTTTCATTCTCTCGGGATTTGTCTTGGAAAGAACATATTACATCTCTTGTGAAATCTGCTTCCAAGAGATTAGGTGTGCTGGGCCGACTCCGAACTTTCTTTACCCCTGCACAGTTGTTGACCTTGTACACGGGTTTTATTCGCCCGTGTATGGAGTACAGTTCTCATGTGTGGGGAGGCTTCCCACATGCAGCCCATCTCAATAGGGTGGAGTCAAAGGCTTTTCATCTCATTAACTCTCCTTCTCTTACTGATTCCCTTCAACCTTTGTCTGTTCGCCGCACTGTTGCTTCTTTATCTCTCTTCTATCGCTACTTCAATGGTCACTGTTCGTCTGAACTGTCTGCTTGCATCCCTCCACCTCTACGACGGGCACGTAGTACCCGTCTAGCAACAAACTCTCATCCCTTTTCTGTCCAACTCTCTAATGCAAGAGTTAACCGTTACTCTCAGTCCTTCATTTATGCAACTAGTCAACTCTGGAACTGTCTCTCTCTGTCTGCATTCCCTACTTCCTATGATCTCCAATCTTTCAAGGACAGTGTGTCCAGGCATCTCAAAATGAATGGATCTTGAATTTGGCTCTCTTTTGTATTGTTTTTGCTTTTTCTTGGAAGGAACAGTATGCGGGCCCTGGCCTTTGGTTCCTTCTTCCTTGCATAAAAAAAAAAAAAATACTGAATCAGAAAACCACCTACGTACCTCCCTACCGGACATGCATAGCACTTATTTAAGACCTATTCACATAAATAATTGGCATGAAGCATGAATTAATCTAATTTTAACCGAAAAATGATGAATTTGAGGTGAGTAAGGCAGGGGTGTTTACAAATTGGCAGGTTAGTGTAAGTAAGTATCGGATGTGGCAATCACTGAAAATCATCATTTCTCATATCTTATGCACTAAAATATGGGATACAAAGCATCAAATAAATAAACTGTTACCAGAAAAAGAGTTAGGTATGGCAAAAGTGTTCACTGTTCTCCAACAACACCTGTCATTCTCGACCCTAACCTAACCTAACCTAAATCAGAAAACCACCTACCTACCTCCCTATCGGACATGCATAGCACTTATTTAAGACCCCATTCACATAAATAATTGGCACAGAGCATGAATTAATCGAATTTTAACCCCAAAATGATGATTTTGAGGTAAGTAAGGCAGGGGTGTTCGCCAGCTGACTACATAATGAACGTAAGGAAGAGACATGATTATTATGGAGAAAATCACCTTTTCACAGCCTATGCACTCAAATATGGGGCACAAAGCATGAAGTAAATAAAATCTAACCAAAAAAATTATAATTTAGAGGTATGTAGGGCAAAAATGTTCACCAGTTGACTAGATAGTGACCGTATGTAAGAGACATGGTAATCACTGAGAAAATCACCTCTTTCACAACCTGTACACTCAAATATGGGACACAAAGCATGAAGTAAATAAAATGTAACCAGAGAATGAGGATTTAGAAATGATTATGGAAAATATTTAGCAGTTGACAATGTTTACTTACATGTCCATGATTGTTGTTTACTCCTTGTTTACCCCCACCTCTCAGGTTTTTATAGTGGTCATCATTGTTCTTGAAGCATGTCCAGTAATCCAGTGTTTAACTACAGTTAATCCTTAGCACTGAGACTTTTGATTATTTAAACAAGAACGAAAATACCGCAAACGATCGGACAGCCGTCCACTGTTCACAGGAGTTGAGGCAGAACTAGTAGGAGGGGGATTGGGCGGGAAGGGAGCTAGTCGGCGCGTGCGGGAAATTCAAACTGATGCAGTCGGAAAAAATTGGATTTTTTTTTTTTTTTTTTTCAATTTTGGGATTTTGGCCATCAGCCCAAGATGTCCGAATAGTGAAGTAACCAGACAGTGGTCGTCCGGATAGTAGAGAGATTACTGTATATAGATTTGTCAGTGGCAAACTGAAACAAAAGGAAAGAATCACCAAACTGAAAGTAGGAGAGGTCTATAAAGATGTGGCAATGCAAGCTGAAATAATGAACAAATGTTTCCCATTGGTTTTCACTAAAGAAAGGGATTTTATGGAGGAGGAGGGAGTGACTAGAAATGTAGTGAGAAAAGATGTAAAAGTGGAAGTGCAGGAAGTGCATAAATTACTGGAAACTCAAGATGTAAGGAAAGCCCCAGGACCGGATGGAATCTCTAATTGGGTACTGAAGGAATGCAGAGAACAACTGTCAGATAAGATTCACAATTTAATTGTGTGTTCTCTGGAAGAGGGGAAAGTGCCTCGGGAATGGAATAGGGCCAATGTGGTACCAATTTATATGGGAGGATATACGGAAGAACTCCTGAATTATAGACCAGTGTCCCTGACCAGCATGGTCACAAAACTGAAAGACAGATGAATAAAATATCTGGAAGAGATGAACATTTTGGCTGAAAGTCTGTTTAGATTCAGAAGTAGAAGGTCATATGTTACCAACTTGTTGAGCTTTTACTCAAGAGCAACTGACGTCCTACAGGAGGGAGACGGTTGGGTGGATTGTGTGCATTAAGATTTGGAGAAAGCTTTGATAAGGTACCACACAAGTGACTAATGTGGAAATTTAAGCACATATTAGGACAGAAAGGAAACCTCCTGGAGTGGATGAGAGACTTTGAGAGACTGCCAAATGAGGACAGCAATAAAGAACAGGATGTCTGGATGGAGGGATGTAACAAGTAGAGTCCCATAGGGCTCAGTGTTAGTGCCAGTAATGTTCCTGATTTATGTAAATGTGGTAGATGGAATGAACATTTATGCAAATGTTTGCTGATGATGCAAAGATCTTGAGGAAAGTAGAAGTTATGGAAGACTGTAAAATACTGCAGGAGGACCTGGATAGGATTCATGATTGGAGCCGGATGTGGGAAATGAAATTCAATGCAAAAAATGTAAAATATTGGAAATAGGTAAAAGTACCAAGAGGCCATCCCTTAATTATTTGATGGGTGATGAACCAATCACAAAAGCAGGAGAAGAGAAAGATTTGGGAGTGCTGGTCTAGGGTAGTTTGCCCCTTGAAAAACACATTAACAAGGCAGTTAGAGAGACATATAAACTCTAGACTATCATAAGAATAGCATTTCCTTATATGGATGAGATGATGAAAAAATTGATAGTGGCCATGATCCGCCCCAGGTTGGAATATGCAGCAGTAGTGTGATCCCCACACAAAAAGAAAGATATAGTTATGATGGTCCCTAGCCTGGCAGCTCTGTCGTACAGAGAGAGGTTGGAAAAGCTGGCTCTGCCTTCCTTAAAGGAAAGAAGAGAGAGGGGCAATATGATTGCAGTGTTCAGGGCCATGATGGGACTAGATAAAATTGACAGAAAAAATCTGTTTGTATGGGATAGGAGAGTAACAAGAGGACATGGAATGAAACTGAAAAAGAAGCTGCTTGAAGGATATTAAGAAATATAGTTTTCCATATACATGCACAGAGCTGTGGAATAGCCTGGACAAAGAGACCGTCTAGTCTAAAAACTTAAATGAGTTCAAAGGAAAATTGGACTTACAGTAATCCCTCCATTATCCGACATAATAGAGCCAAAGGCATGTCCGGATATTGGTCTTGTCCGGATATTGGTCTTGTCTGGATATTGGCCCTGAAGCTCTAGCACTGGTCATTCATGACCCTAACCTAACCTAACCTAAATCAGAAAACCACCTACCTACCTCCCTACCGGACATGCATAGCACTTATTTAAGTCCCCTTTCACATAAATAATGCACACAAAGCATGAATTAACTGAATTTTAACCAAAAAATGATGATTTAGAGGTGAGTAAGGCATAGGTGCTCTTACCAGCAAGTGTAAGTAAGTATCAGACATGGAAATCACTATGAAAATCACCCTTTCTTACACCATATGCATTAAATAATGGACACATGCATGAATTCATTGAATTTTAACCTAAAGATGATGATTTTGAGGTAAGTAAGGCATAGATGTTCATGAGTTGGCAGCTTAGTATAAATAAGTATCAGACGTGGCAGTCACTATGAAAATCATCATTTCTCACATCTTATGCACTAAAATATGGGATACAAAGCATCAAATAAATAAACTGTTACCAGAAAAAGAGTTAGGTATGGCAAAGGTGTTCACTGTTCACCAATAGCACCAGTCATTCTTGACCCTAACCTAACCTAACCTAAATCAGAAAACCACCTACCTACCTCCCTCCCGGACATGCATAGCACTTAATTAAGACCCTATTCACATAAGTAATTGGCACAAAGCATGAATTAATTGAATTTCAACCCAGAAATGATGAATTTGAGGTAAGTAAGGCGGGGGTGTTCACGAGTTGGAAGGTTAGTGTAAGTACGTATCGGACGTGGCTATCACTATGAAAATCATCATTTCTCATATCGTATGCACTAAAATATGGGATACAAAGTATCAAATAAATAAATTGTTACCAGAAAAAGAGTTAGGTATGGCAAAGGTGTTCACTGTTCACCAACAGCACCGGTCATACCCAAAAATGATGATTTTGAGGTGAGTAAGGCAGGCATGATTATTACTGAGAAAATCACCTTTTCACAGCCTATTCACTCAAATATGGGACACAAAGCATGAAGTAAATAAAATGTAACCAGAAAAATTATGATTTAGAGGTGTGTGGGGCAAAAATGTTCACCAGTTGGCTAGATAGTGAACGTATGTAAGAGACATGGTAATCACTGAGAAAATCACCTCTTTCACAGCCTGTGCACTCAAATATGGGACACAAAGCATGAAATAAATAAAATGTAACCAGAGAATGAGGATTTAAAAGTGATTATGGAAAATATTTAGCAGTTGACAATACTTACAGTCCATGATTGTTGTTTACCCTCATCTCTAAGGTTTTTACAGTGGTCATAATTGCTCTTGAAGCATGTCCAGTAATCCAGTGTTTAGCTACACTTAATCCTTAGCACTTTGACTTTTGATTATTTAAACAAGAACGAAAATACCACAAACGAGCGGACAGCCATCCACTGTTCACGGGAGTTGAGACACAACTAGTAGGAGGGAGACTGAGCGGGAAGGGAGCTAGTCGGCGCGGGTGGGAAATTCAAACTGATGTGGTCGGAAAAAATCGTCCGAATAGTGAGGTGTCCGGATAGTAGAGGGATTACTGAGAAACAGACGGGACCCCACAAGTGTTGCTCAGTTCCTGAATATTACACACACACACACTCATGATGAGAAGGACTTGGGAGTGATTATTCAGGATGACTTGTCACCAGAAATGCATATAAACAGAATCATTGGAGGCACTTATGGATTACTGACCAACACGAGAGTAGCTTTTAACTATACAGACGAGGAAATGCTGAGGGAGTTGATGGTGACCATGATTCATCAAGACTAGAGTATGCGACTGTCATATGGTCACCTTATTTGAAGAATCATATTGATAAACTGCAGAGGGTTCAACAAATGGCTACGAGGATGATACCATGCATAAGGGAACTGACCTACGAGGACAGACTGGAAAATCTGAAGTTACCAACACTGTGCGAGAGAAGGGAAAGAGGCCAATTGTTCACGATGTTTAGAACTTTAAGAGAACCAGAAAGGGGAATAGAGAGGATCTTTTTGTGCTGGATGATGGAAGAACAAGAGGTCGTGACTTCAACTTGAAGAAAAGCAGATGTCTTAATGATCTTACAAGTTTCAGTTCCCTGAACAGAAGCATGGGTACTTGGAATGACTCAGAAGAGGTGGTGGTGCAGGCAAAAAAAGATTCATGTGTTTAAAAGACTGGAGAAATGTAGCTATGGAGAAAGGACAACATGGGCTTAGCTCAATTCCTGTATACTACAAAGAGATTAATACTATCTATCTACCTATCTACTGCCAGACGTCTCAATCCCATAAGGGTGTCAGGGCTCTAAATTATCATAATACAATGCATAATAGCTAGGAACATAGCCCAGAGAGTGAGTGAGCTAGGGGTGGAAAGGAAATGTCATTTTCAGTTTCTCTGAGGAATGCCAGACTGCAAGGTGTCACAGAAACACTACATACAGTGGAGCCCCTCAGATAGCGTTTTTTTGGGTAGCGAATCCATGGATAGCAACAGGAATGAAACTATCGCGACAGGAATGAAACTATCTCATAGCGATTAATGCTGCACGGTTAGAGAAAATCCGCTAGGCATTTAACATGTAGCGAGCTGGTGACACTGATAGCGAGTGCGAGTCTATCGTCATTCAGTTCATTGACCCATGTGAAGTGAAAGTACGTATCTTAAGCTTTTCTTATAACTAATCTCCAATTATCTCTCTCCTACCAAATTTTACAGTTTTAAATTTTTCCTTTACCTTTCTTTTCTCTCGAGGGAATGCCGGTATCTAGGCGATACTGACGCGTGGAAGGTGAACCTCCCTGCAGTTATCCCAAGAAGAAGGAGACTGTTTGTTTATCTACGTGCTGCGCATTCATTCAACTTGTCACAGTCTCGCCATTGTTAAAGTTTTTTGTGACCTTCCATTTATTGTCTGGCTACTGAGTGTTCTAATATCA